>PVHP010052307.1:0-11147 GCA_004024765.1 Zapus hudsonius
GTGTTTTGTGTTTTAAAATTCAACTTACTCATGGTTGGTTCACTCCTCTGATTCTCCTTATATTTCTCTGTTAGTGTGTGATTTAGCCTTTGTGTTTACCCAGATACATAGTTGACTACATGTGAAGAAATGATTGATCCAGGGATATACAACTGGGAAAAGAAAACATTTATTTTATGCTTTCAGTCTGTTCAGCATGGAAAGTATCCTCACAGATTATCACTATCCTCAAGTTCAAAAATGAGTTTAAAATATTATGAATACTCTCTGTCTATGACTACTTATTTCTAATGTTCAGTTTGAGCAACTCTCCTACTGTAAAGTCTAAAACTCTATTGTCCATATTAACTGCTTGTGTGTGCTCATGTGTGAACTAATTACTTCCACATTAGCCCTCTGAGAAAGTGCTGGAATTCCAGATGGTTCTATTTTCTTTCCTGGGATAGCTGCCCAAACCAACACAATCTAAGACCTATAATCTATATCATTTTGACATATCATCATATATTATAATCTATATCATTTTGATACATATATATCTATGCCATTATACGTTGTACATTATCCATTCTTATACATTATCCATTCTTTTGAGGCTTCATCATGGTACTTAGCCATTGATTTTAATTATTTAAATTTCATGTGCCCCTGTACCTAACCTTGAGATTTTTGTATTGAAAACAAGAGTTTTACTAGTGAATAAAGTTATATAATGAAAGCGTTTGCTTATGGTATTACCTTCCAAGCTGACCAAAATGTTAAATAGCAGTTGTTGCTTATTTCCATTCTCCAGTAGGTATATTGCTGTAACTTGGTTAGTGACAAGTTTAGTTTTCTTGAAGTACCTGTAAGTAATATATTCAAACCAGATATAAAAACTTGCATACACATATACACAATTTTCACATACTCTTCATTTGAAAATGTATAGTAAATTTTCTTACACCTCTATAAGTGTACTATATTTAATTCTATTTAATTCACTATATTTGTATAAATACTTAACTCTTCATATTTTTGTAATTCCTTTTTGTTTTTTGATTTTCAGTTTTTTGAGATAGGGTCTCACTCTAATTCAGGCTGATCTGGAATTCACTATGTATTCTGAGCCTTGAACTCATGGCAAGTGATCCTCCTATTTCTGCCTCCCAAGTGCTGGGATTAAAGGCATATGCTACCACCACACCCAGCTGTTTTATAATTCTGATTTCCAAGTTTTGCCTATATTAAAATAATTTATGAATATGACCTAAATTTTAAAACAATTTCAAACATATGGTTACATATCTATTTAGTTTCTACAACTGCTAAAATGTTTGCCAAAACACATTCTCATAAACATTACTCTATCATTTCATAATTTTAGAAATGTAACTTCAAGGACAAAGGATATATGTATTTAGAACTTTTGAGTACATTTACCATGGCATTGTCTATGAACTTAATATTACTTTTCCTTCAACCCATGCTGTGGCTGTGGCACAGTATCCACATTCAAATTTGGTAACATGCAATTTGCCTTTTTTTCAAGATTATCAACACTTTTAATTTGATATTGGTTTTGGTCATGTTGGACTTTAAATTTTATAATGAAACCATGGAATATTCATCTATTCAGTTTACATTTAAAGCTTTCATCACAGTATTCTGCAGATAAAGACTTCCCTCTCATGGATTTTTTTATTTATGCCTCTTCAATGAGTATTTTAACAAGAGTTAAGGGCTTCATAATTCATAATTTGGATTAAGAGTTTTTTAAAACTATTTATTTATTTACAAGGAGAGAGAGAGAAACAATGGGTGCACCAGGACCTCTAGCCAATGCAGATGAACTCCAAATGCATGCACCACTTTGTGCATCTGGCTTTATGTGGATGCTGGGGAATTAAACACGAGTACTTAGGCTTTGCAGGCAAGTGCCTTAACCACTGAGCAATATCACCAGCCCCTGGACTAATACTTTTTCTATAGTTTTTTCCTCAGTTGTCACACTTAACTTTACCATCATATTCATATATATTTTAGTTTTGAATTAGTCTCTCCAGTGTTTGAGTTTCTCTTAAATTAGATGACTAAAGAGCAATTTTATTTCCATTTTTCCTAACAAACTCAACTAGCTTTCTATGTGAACAACTGTCATTTGTTCTTTTAAGGTAGCCACTTTCTGAAGAGATCAAGGTAGGGTCACCTCTTAATTATTTCAATGATTTTTGAAGACTTGTGTCCCTAGGAACTAAAGGGCCTGTAGATAATGTTAATCAAGGGATGGACACTCTCTTCAGTCCCAGTTCTCCTACAGTTGGCAATCCATTTCTTCTGAGCCCTGGAGCTCCTAGAGCAAATCCATGGCAACTCACTCATTGCTAACCTGCTGCAGGGTTCCACAGTAGCCTCCATTTACCTGTGCATTAATAGTCTTACCTTTCAAGAGACAAAGTGTAAGAAAAGATCCATATTTGCCAAATTCTTTTGCTGAAAAATTTCAGGGGTAACTCATTTTGTTGATGTCATAATAAGTTGTCACACTGAGTGATTTTTGAGGAATACTTATTTTTCCTTTAATGAGGAGTGTGAGTTTGTGAAGCCATAACATCATCCCATCTGTAAATTAACATTATATTATGTAACTGTAAAAAGCAGCATCTCTAAAATAAAACTAAGAAGGATATTTTATACTTCCTATAAATAATTACAATTGATTTTTGTAAGTCATTACAAATCTGCTTGTTAGAGAGAAAAAGCATCATACTCATTTACCATATAAGAAGCTAAAGACAGCCATCATACTTACTCTTCTGAGAGGTAACAACAGCCCCAGCTGATTCTTGGACAAGAGTCCTAGGGGCTAATTTGGGGATGGGAACCTAACAGCAAAGGCTTCATTTTCTTGTTTCATTGTGTGGTCCCCACTTTCTCTCACCAGTGCTTTGGTAGGACCTAGACGCCTTCAAGTCTAATGCATGTAAAAGATCTTTTTAAACCAAGAACTCTGATCTCCTTTTAGTCTAAAAAAATATATTCTACCCCTATTTTTGTTGAATATAAAATGTTACTGCAAATATTGCCCTATTTCCCCCCAAGCATTTTTATAATTACTTCTCTGGATAGTATGAAGGCTCTTTTCCTGTTAAGATTTACATTTGATTTATTTGGTTAACCTGAAATAAATAAATAAATGACTGGGTCCTTAGTGACCTGTGTTCAAGCATCCCTAATGAGTCTTTTTTTTGTAATGAACTTGGGCAAAAATCCTGAAAGTTACTGCAGCCAGGCAGTGTCCTTAGAGACACAAAAATACAGCCATAGCAACAAATACAGGTCAAGGCTGGAAAGTAAAAGATCACATGGTCATCACCCAGGCTGCCTCTCTGCATTCTTTCTCTACCATGAATGAAAGCTGAAAGAGTGCATATCTACTATTTTTCTCTGATGTTAAGAAAGATAACTAAACAAAAATATTGGAAAGCTCAAAACAAGTGATAATTACTTGACTACTTTGAAGAGATATAGGACTATACAAATATTAAAAAGTAGAAATATTCTTTGCATTATTTACAGCTATAACTTGCTTTTTCTCTTAATCATATAAACTATTATCAAAACCATCATAGAGATGCATCATGATTCAGAGTGAAGGTTTTGAAACATCCATTCATCATTTAACCATTCTTATTAGTTTTAAATATGTGCACAATTTAAAATTGCTTCACACTATCCAGCTGTATGACTATATTATTGCATTCGTTTAATTTGTTGGGATTTAATTTTTTATGATATGATTTCAAGAAAAGGTACACTTAGAAAGTACACGAATTTCTGCAGATGGAATTTCAAAATGAAAATTTGTTCATATATTGAGGTTTTATATTAAATTTCGAATGTTCCTCAAAAAGTTGCTACCAAATTAGATGTCAAATTTTATTTAACATTTTTGTACAATTTAATATGTACAACATGTTTAGTGATTCCATATGATGTGAAATCTTTTCACTAGCTTGATCATTTTAATTTGGTATTTATGACTATTGATTTACAAAAAATCATTTTAGAATTTTGATCTAAATTATTCTCATATTTATGTTATTTTCTGTGCTTTTATATGTTATATTATACTAATAGGACCTTGCATTTTGATAAGAGCTTTTCATATTAGTATTTTCTTCTTTTAATTTTTATTTATTGACAATTTTATACATGTATATAATGTATTTTATCATAATCTTCCATTTTCTTCTATTGAGGTTCTTTCCTATCCCCCTTTCACTGAACCCCTTCTTCTCAACTGCCCCTATTTTACTGTGAGGTCTCTCTTTTTTAAATACTATGTGTGGGTACACCCATTTTCCTGTGAATTTCATAACTTCATTTTTTTACAGCTGAGTAAAGCTCCATTATGTATATGTACCATATCTTCATTGCCCATTCATTAGGTGATAAACATCCAAGTTGATTCCATTTCCCAACTATTGTGAGTAGAGCAGCAATCAACATGGATGAGAAAGTGTCTCTGTATTAAAGTTTTATACATAACTATATGTTAGGTTCATCTTACATAACTACAGGTTTGTACCCTTTACATACATCTGTCTATCTATCTTTCTGAGACTTGTTTAATATGATTCACTCCAGTTATATTCATTCTACAAATGACATAACTTCATTCTTATTCAAGAAAATTCCATTATGTATATGTACCACACTTTTTAAAATTAATTTTTTTAATTTAATTTTTTATTTATAAGTAGAAACTGTATGTATAAGTCTTGTATTGGTATCATTGTTTCCCTCCTCCCTGCTCCCATTCCACTGAAGACCCTCCTCAGTGGGATTTCAGGAATGTGCTATGAGTTGTGTGAGCAACAGTTTTTTTTTTTGGGGGGGGCAATGTTTTTGGATTCTCCCCCGTGGCTCTTACAACCTTTCCACCCCCTCTTCTGCAAAGTTCCCTGAATCATGGTGGGTGAATTTTAAGTCTGCTTTCATTTTGAAAGCAGCCTCTGGATTCCTGCTTTGGAATGTTTCAAGTATCCTCAGTGTCTGTCTCCATCACCCTGGTGCAGGTTGTCAGGCTCGCTGTGGGAGCAGCACTCTTGCTCATCTCTCCACTTCCTCTGTGGTTTCCCCTGGCCCTAGCTGATGTGTGAGGGGTGGTTCGTCTCCATCCAGGGAGTTGGCTGTTATTTCTGGTCTTGTTGGTAGAGTTGGGTTGTCCACTGTACTTGCTGCCTTCCGAAAAATACAAACATTCTCCAATGGAGAGTGAGATCAGCATAGGTGAAATGAGACAAGCATTGTTAATTTGGTGAGATTATATTGGGTGTAGCCTCTCTTTATCCCCATGGTTAGTGGGAGCTTCTCCTTGGAGGCTAGAATCCTGATATCCATAGGAATTTGGCTGGGATCTTAGTTCCAACTAAAGGTTTCTTGCCACTGAGCATCATCTCTTAGCCAATCAGAGAGCCCTTGATTACCCACCTAGATTGAGTGCCACTATTGCACAAGTGTGTACATCTTGTCATAAAGGTCATTGTTGTAAAGCAGTGTCCTCTGCTTTCTCCCAACATTGTTGGCCAGTTTACCCTGGAGGCTCACGTAGCACATTCCAGCACTATACATTATATGCCAAACTTTTTATCTATTATTCTGTTGGTTGACACCTGGGTTGGTTCTATAACTTACCTACTGCAAATAATACTGAATTAACATCACTGTGCAAGTGTCTTATGATATATAGACAAATTCCTTTGAGTAAATACCCAGGAGTGATATAGTTGGATCATATGGAAGAATTCAATCTATGGAGTACTGGGATTACAGGTGTGCACCATTATAACCAGAGCTAAAGCAGTTTGAAAGGGAAGTTTATATTATAATATTTTAATATTTATATAATGATACACTGGAAAAAATGAGTGATATATGTTATTGTATATAAAGAAGCTAAAAAGAATAAAATAAAATAATATAGAATAAAATGGTATAAGAGAAATCAGTTCTATTGAAGAGAAATTTAAACTAAAATTAAAAATTAGCTTTAAAAAAAGTCAGTTAAATTGTTACACATCTTCAAATATGGCCAAGAAAAGCAAGCAAAATAGAAACTATACAAAGGGAAACATCATTACTGGCCCAATTAATATTAAAAGAATAATAATGCTTGCTTGCAAAACATGACAGCCCAGGTTTTCTTCCTCAGGACCCACATAAAACCAAATGCACAAAGTGGTACATGCATCTGGAGTTTGTTTGCAGTAGCAAGAGGCCCTGGCATGCCTGTCCCTTTTTCCCTCCACCTTCTTTCTTTTTCTCTCTTTCTGCTTGCAAATAAATAAAAAATATTAAAAATTTAAAAAGTATTAAGTAGTATCACATGAAGGACATTAGCCTCCAAAAATTGCATAAAATAAACATCTTGATTGTAAAATGCAACTAAGCAAAATACAGATTAGCAGGAGCAAAAAATGTGAATAGCCTAATACATGCCTAATGCATAATGACATTCTCACAAATAAAATTCAGGATTTGGTGGCATAACTTGTAAATTTTTATAAGCATTGAAAGAATAAAAAAACTTAATTTTGAACAAATTCATTCTAACAAAAGAAAAGGAAGAGCAATTTCCAACTTGTTTACTAGGGCTGCTTAACTTTGATAGCAAATTTGGGAAGGATTTTCTGAGCTAAATTACAGGTTGATTTATGCTACAATAAAACAATATCTACATGTAAATTCTTTTTTTTTCTTTTTTAAAATTATCCATAATGAGTTACATTCAATGAACAATGAGTTATCCCCAATTCCCCAATGTCCCTCTTCCCAATCAGCTGAATATCCTCCTCCATGGTCAGTCTGGATCAGTCCATGGGGTAGGGGATAGCCTAGGAGTCAGCCTGGTTCCATCGGCCCTAGTATGATGTTACTGAGGGGGGCAATGTCTCTGGGAGTTCTCCCCCACCATGGCTCTCACAATCTTTCCACCCCCTCTTCTGCTCAGTTCCCTGAGTCATGGAGGGCGAGTATTAAGGCTGCTTTATTGTTGAGGTCTTAGGTGCCTCTGTACTTCTGCTTTAGGTTGTGTTGAAAATCGTTGGTGTCTGTCTGGCTTATCCTGTGTTGACTGACTGGCTGTGGTTATGGGTCTCCTATTTATCCATCCCACCATTCCCTGCGAGATCCATATGGATCCTCCAGGGTAGGTCTGGTATGGCTCACCTCTTACCAGAATGTCAGTTCATCTCTTACCAGGATATCTGCTATCGGCCTGTAGTTCATTGGTAGGGTTGGATGAGCCACACCTCTCTCTCTGCATTTTGAAAGATACAAACAGAATCTCCATCAGAGAGTGAGATCAGTATAGGTTAACTTAGATACACATTTCTGAAATAGCTAGATTCTATTGTTAGTAGCCTCTTTGTAAATCACTTGTATAGTGCATCTCTCTTTGGGGGCCCAAGAGTTTGGTTCCCAGTATATTTCACCCTGAGTCCCCAGTTCCAGTTAAGGGCTCCCCCTCACTGAATGGATAATTTGGCCTAATTAAAACCTGTTGTTTGCCTCCCCTAGTCTTTGGCTCCTCCATTGCACAAGTGCTCGTTTCTTGGTTCCCTGTTCTCTCCCATTAGGAAGTATGTTCAGCCTACTCATGGTGGCAGACTGCATTTCATGTCAGTGTTCTTTGTTTTCTCCAGCTATCATTGACCAGCTTCCCCTGGAAGCTTATTCAGTGCCTTCCAGCACTGCACCAACTACCATCTGGGGGCTGGTTACTGTTCTGGACCTTGCAGGGTCTCTCGATGCTGATGGGTGGCTTCTTCAGCAACAGGATCCTACCTCAGGCCTGGGGTGGGCACTAAAGAGCCTTGACAGAATCCTGCCTTGTTTTGGGGACCTCATAGTTCACTTTGGTCAACAGCTCAGTGAAGGAAAGACTGGGACAAGGAGTTGGCAGACTGATCAATTTTTCACAGGCTTAGACTCTCTCCCCTTCTACTCACAGCCCCTCTTGCCAGACGATGCCCACTATTTACTCAATACTTTACAGTAAGCAAGTGAGGATTTTATGATTTTGAACCCATTTTGGTTTAGCTTCATGCTTGTCATCCCCTCCCCCATCCTTTACCCCTCTTTCATAAACTCTCATTTCTCTCGACTGGTCTGCATAGAGTTTACAGTTAACCTGGTTAGGAATCACATATGAGAGGGAATATGCAGCGTTTGGCTCTCTGTTCTTTTGAGAGATCGCTTAGTAGGATCTGCTCCAAGTCAGACCATTTTTCTCTAAATTTCGATATGTCATTTTCCCTTTCAAGTGAGTAGAATTCCATTGTGTAAATATACCATAGTTTTGTTATCCATTCCTCCATGGATGGGCATTTTGGTTGATTCCAATTCTTTGCTATTATGAATTGAGCTGCTATAAACATAGTTACACAAATGATTCTATGCTGAGATGTGACATCTTGTTGGGTAGATGCCTAGTAGAGGAATAACTGGGTCCATTGGGAGCTCTATGTCCATTCTGTTCAGGAGTGTCCACAGTGCTTCCCAAAGTGGCTGAACAAGCTTGCAATCCCATCAGCAGTGACTGAGGGTTCCTTTTTCCCCACATCCTCACCAGCAATTATTGTTGTTGAGTTTCTTTATGATTGCCAGGAATCTCACTGTGGTTTTGATTTGCATTTCCCTGATGCTTAAGGATGCTGAGCACTTTCTCAAGTGAGTAAAGGTCACTTGTGTTTCCTCCTCTGTGAATTCTCTGTTGAGATCAGTGCCCCCGTTTTTGTGAGGGAGAACTTTGAGTTTTCGTTATTATTTTTTTTTTTTGAGTTTTCTGTAGGTTCGAGAAATTAGGCTTCTGTCTGAGTTGTAGCTGGCAAAAATCATCTCCCAGTTTGATGGGGGTCTATTGGCTCTGAGTATAGTATTTTTGTCTGTACAGAAGCGTTTGAGCCTCATTAGGTCTCATTGGTTAAGTGAATGTTGCACTTCCTGGGCTACTGGAGATTTGCTCAGGAAATTTTTTCCAACTCCTATTTCATGTAGACTTCCTCCTATTTTTTTCTTCCAGGGTGTTCACACAGTTACCGGATTTATGTTAAGGTCACTGATCCATTTGGAGTTGATCTGTGTGCATGGTGAAAGGAGTGGGTCTATTTTCATTTTTTTACACGTGTTTATCCAATTTGTCCAGCACCATTTGTTGAATATGCTATCTTTAGCCCAACGTACATTGTTGGCACCATTGTCAAAGACTAAGAAGCTGAAGTTACTTGCATTAAAAGCTGGGTCTTCGAGTCTATTCCACTGGTCAGACTGTCTGTTCTTCTGCCAATACCATGCTGTTTTAGTTACTATGGCTTTGTAGTATGTTTTAAAGTCAGGTATGGTGATACCTCCTGCGTAATTTTTTTTGCTCAGAATAGTTTTAGCTATTCGAGGTGTCTTACCCTTCCAAATAAATTTGGAGATTATTTTTTCAATGTCTGTGAAGAAGGAGGTTGGGATTTTTATTGGCATTTCGTTGAATCTATAGATTGCTTTTGACAGGATGGCCATTTTAACTATATTGATTCTCCCTATCCATGAGCATGGAATGTCTTTCCATCTCATCACATCCTCCTCTATTTCCCTCTTGAGTGTTTCAATATTTTCCTTATATAAGTCTTTCACTACCTTGGTTAGTGATATTCCCAGGTATTTGATTTTATTTGAGGATATAGAGAACGGGACAGTTTCTCTTATGTCTTTTTCCGAATGTTTGTCTTCTGTATATAGAAAGGCTACTGACTTTTGTGTGTTAATTTTGTATCCTGCCACTCTGCTGAAGGCATTGATCACCTTCAGGAGATTACTAATATTGTTCTTTGGGTCTGATATATATATAAGATCATGTCATCTGCAAAGACGGATAGTTTGACTTCTTCCTTTCTGATTTGTATTCCCTTTTATACTATTCTCCTGTCTTATTGCTTGGGCTAGAACTTCAAGCACTATGTTAAATAGCAGTGGTGAGAGTGGACATCCCTGTCTTGTTCCTGAGTTGAAGGGGAACTCCTAGAGTCGTTCCCCATTGAGGGTGATTTGTGCTTTAGGAATTAGGGCGATGGTAGCTTCATAGAAGGAGTTTAGGAGCCTACCCTCTTTTTCTATGTCCCTGACAAGCTTCAGAAAGAGAGGTTTCAGTTCTATGATGAAGGTTTGGTAGAATTCAGCTGAGAAACTGTCTGGACCTGGGCTTTGCCATTTGGGGAGGTTCTTGATTACCGATTCAATCTCTGTGATTGTTATTGGATTGTTTAGGGTCTTAATCTGCTCTGGTCTGAGCTTTGGAAGTTGGTAGGTGTCCAGGAATTTATCCATTTCTTCCAGGTTCTCTAATTTTGTGGAGTAGAGGTTTTGGAAGTATGACCTGATGATACATCCAATCTCTTCATGGTCTTTTGTGATCTCGCCCTTGTCATTTTTTATTTTGTTAATTTGTTCATTCTCAGTTTTTCATTTGATTAAGTTGGCCAGGGCTTTGTCGATCTTACTGACTTTTTCAAAGAACCAACTCTTTGATTTGTCTATTTTTTCAATCGTTTTCTTTGTTTCCAAATCATTAATCTCAGCTCTGATCTTAATTATTTCCTTGCGTCTCAAGCTCCTAGGGTTGGATTTTTCTGTTCTAATGACCTTAGGTATGAGGATAGTTTGTTGATTTGAGACCTCTCTGTCTTTGTTATGAAGGCATTTAGAGCAATGAATTTCCCCCTTAGAACTGCCTTCATTGTGTCCCACAAGTTCTGGAAGGATGTATCCTCATTATCATTTGTTTCTAGGAAGTTCTGGATTTCCTGTCTGATTTCTTGTTTGACCCATTCATTGTTCAGGAGTGAGTTGTACAGTCGCCAATATCTTTTGAAATTTTTGGATCCTCTCCCATTGTTAATTTCTAGCTTTAATGGGTTGCAGTCTGATATGATGCAGGGGATTACATTGATCTTTCTGAATTTGCTGAGGCATGATTTATGGCCCAGTATATGGTCAATTTTGGAAAAAGTTCCATGCGCTGCTGAGAAGAATGTGCAATCTGTGTCCTTGGGGTGAAAAGTTCTGTAGATGTCTGTTATCCCTAGTTTGTCAATTGTGCCATTTAGCAGCTTGAT
>PVHP010052308.1:0-11141 GCA_004024765.1 Zapus hudsonius
CAAGTGGATTTGCAGCTATCCTCAACAGGGAGACCTACTGTACTGGATTCTGGACTATTTTGGCATTTCTCAACTAAATCAATCCACACTGAACTCTACCAGCCATTAACTAACCTTTTTTCTTTAAGTTTTGAGCTAAGCAGACATGGATCAGTGCATAACTTCTTGTTAAGGCAAGCGACAAGTGAAAACGAGTATTTTAACTATGCAAAAAAACATTATACCAGTTTAAACATTTTCACACAACATATGTAAATAGAGAAAATGGTCTTACAGAAACATACATTCTCTGGAGACTAAAGAAATAATTCATTCTATCTTTAGCTAAAAGTGAAAACACTGCCTTCCAACCACCGCTCCTCCCCTCTGACAGTTGGGGCAGGAGCCTACTGTCAGCTAATTGGACCCTTGAAAATCACCTGAGCTTATCTCCCTTCCATGGCATTAGGATAAAACACTCAAAAGGACTTGTGAAGTTTCTAAAGAAGGTCAGTGAAGTTTTCGTTGAACCCACTCACTGCTAGTAATCCAGTTTAGCGGGCAGAGTGAAGAGGGAAACAGCAGCAAGCCACTACGCCACAGAACTACTGATCAACAGGGAGCTTCAAACCCAGCAGAGAAAATCCCTAGAAAAGATGACAAGGCCAGAGGAGGAACACAGCCATCCATGAATAGAAAGGCAAATCAGCCACGTTTGGGAAGCTGAAGGAGTCTACTCTGATCCAGATGCTGGAGACAGGCTGCAGAATGCCCAGGGCTGGTTCCAGCATGTCAGACCAGCCCTTTTAACAGCTCCTATGACAGAAATATGGAAGTCCCAACTGAGACACCTTCAGAGCCCAGCTGTCTGAGAACTAACCTTAACCAGGCTAGGCAAGGAAGATAGGAGCACCAAGCCCACAGATTTTACACATCAGTAACAATCAGAAAGACCATTCTATGCCATGGTGAGGTTTTATAGGGCTGACAGAGTGCCACACCTACTCTGTAGCTCCAGGAATTCCTTTCCTTCCCATGCAATGTGAACACACTGTACAGTGAAGGACTGCCTTCCTTCCTTTCAGCTCAAGATCACCTTGCTAGAAAGCTAGGAAGACATGTGAAGATGACCTCACTGCCCTGGGACAGACAATATAAGAAGGAAGTGGGAGCAAAGGTCAGGAAGATAACTTAAAAAACAATTTTTTTTTCAATTTTACTAATCGTTTAAAAGGAAAGCTCCAAAGGGAAGCAGCCGCAGAGAAGACAAAGACAACACAGTTAGAAAATGGAAAGGAGAGGGCTGGAGAGATGGCTCAGCGGTTAAGGCACTTGCCTCGAGTGCCCAAGGCCCTGGGTTCAATTCCCCAGGACCCACATAGGCCAGACCCACAAGGTGGTGGCCCTGGTGCTCAATATCTCTCTCTCTCTCTCTCTCTCTCTCTCTCTCTCTCTCTCTCTCTCTCTCTTTCTCTCTCTCTCTGCTTGAAAATGAATAAACAAAATATTTAAAAAAAAAAAAAGAAAATGGAAAGGAGGGTGCTGGAGAGATGGCTCAGTGGTTAAGACACTTGCCTGCAAAGCCTAATGACCCAGGTTCCATTCCCCAGTAGCCATGTAAAGCCAGACAAAGTGGGGCATGTGTCTGGAGTTCACTTGCAGTTGCTAGAGGCCCTGGCATGCCCTTGCTAATAAACATATAAAAATATAAAAGAAAAGAAAAAAAGAGGGGAGAAAAAGGAAATGCAAGGACAGCTCAGCATCCAGAGTGGCAAGATGGCTTTAGCCAGCCCACACTAAGGATGCTCCATGACCCTAGGTCTCAGAGGGAAATTATCTGGGTGGCTGCTCTAGATTTTGAGCCGCTGGGAAGGGACACATGCAAGCTCACAGCAGAGGGGCCCAGGAATGATTCCAGTGTGAAGAAATGAATAACTGATGTTGAGCAGTGAGCCAATACTACGGGCAAGGCTGTTAGTCACAGACCTGCACCCTTCTGGGGTCCTCCCCGAGACAAGATTTATTTTATTTTTATTTTTAAAGAGAGGCTGGGGAGATGGCTCAGTAGGTAAAGTGCTTGCCTTGTAAGCGTGAAGACCAGAGTTTGGATCCGGAGAACTCAGGTAAAAAGGTAAAAAGGTGGTTATACGTTTCTGTAATCCCTGTGCTGGGAAGGCAGAGATACTGGCTAGCTTAGTCTAGAACTCTACTGAACTTGAAGCTGAGCAGATGCAAGCCTGAGTATGTGAGCCGGGCATGGTGATGCAGGACTTTAATCCCAGCACTCAGAAGGCAGAGAGGTAGGAGGAGATCGCTGTGAGTTCCAAGCCAGCCTGACACACTCATAGTGAATTCTGGGTCAGCCTGGGCTAGAGCAAGAGGTAGTAGTGAGAGGGCTTAGGAAGGTAGTTCAGTGATTAAAGTGCATGCTGTGCAATCCTGATGACCAGAGGTCAGAATCCCAGAACCCATGTAAAGATGGATGCAAGTAGTATGTGCATCTGTAATCTGTAGTCCTAAAGTTTGTAGTCCATCTAGTCTGTCATTTCCAGGAAAAAACAGCAAGAGAAGCCGGGCATGATGGTGCACACCTTTAATCCCAGCACTCGAGAGGCAGAGGTAGGAGGATCACCATGAGTTTGAGGCCACCCTGAGACTACATAGTGAATTCCAGGTCAGCCTGGGCTAGAGCGAAACCCCACCTTGAAAAACAAAACAAAACAAACAAACAAACAAAAACAGCGAGAGACCCTGTTGGGAGCGATGTAGAAGGTGAGGACCAACATTCTAAGGTTGTCCTGTGATTTCCATACGCATGCCATGGCAAGCATCACCCATACATATATATTTCCCCCAACCCGTGCTCATGCGCGCTTTCTCTCTCTCTCTCTCTCTCTCTCTCTCTCTCTCTCTCTCTCTCTCTCTCTCTCTCACACACACACACACACACACACACACACACACACACGTGGTGAGAGGTCTGGAAGAAAAGCAAGGGATAAGCCAGGTTTCCTAGCTCAGTGACCAATTCCCTTCCCCGATGTTAAATACTTACAGGGACCTGGCCTGTGCCACTTGCAACCCAGCAAATCGCTCTTCTACAAGAGGAAGAATTCAGATTAGACAGAATATCCAGAAAGACAAAAAACCTGGGTCCTTAGCAAGCACAGTTATCCAGACCCTCATGCATGATGCTATGAGTACAAAAAACAAGCCTTTCAACCCTGCGGACAGAGGTAAAGCATTTTCCTTTAAAGGTTCTTTAAAGATGGCTCAGAGGACACAGCACTCACTGGTCAAGTCTAAGTACCTGATGATCCCCAGGCTCCACATAAAGAGCCAGAAGCTATGATGGGCTTCTGTAGTCCTAGCACACTGATAGCAAGGTGGAGGCAGAGACAGGAGAATTTTCTGGAAGCTCCTAGTGAGTGCAGCAAAGAACAGCAGCAAAGCAGAATCCAGAGAGAGAAACTGCCTCAAATGAGATAGAAAAAGACCAGCCTGAAGGTTGTTCTCTGACCTTCACACACATGCTGAGGTGCATGTCCACCTGCACTCCCTCACACATAAATGTGCATAACACAAATGTTTTGATGGCTAATCCAACTAATTCACGCTAGATGGCAGAAAGAAACACATGACACACAAATATTAAGAAATGGAGGCGGGCATATCACACCACCTTCCAACGAGCTGATTCTCAAAGAGCCCTTGTCAAAGCTTTGGGTGGGTCATCGAAGGATGATTCTCTCAGGGATATAAGACAGGAATGTGTTATATGTAAGGAGAAGGAAAAAAAAGGAATACATCTTTACCAAGTGACATCGACTGTTTTATAATTTCTCTGAATGCTGCATGGTCTCTCTGGATGGGGAATGTTCAAGTCTAGGGCACAAGGTCAGCTTAGAAATGATTTGAATTCAAACAATCCTTTGGTTCCTGCTCTAATAAAACTGGGTGGACTCTCACAGCACCAGTCTGGTCACTCTGCCACCTACATATGTCAATGGCACAAGGTGAGCATCTTTCTTCCTTTGGCTCTTCAGCAACCATGCCCCAGGTACTCTGAGAGAGGCTGAGACACGGAAAGGAAAGTCAAGGTTCCCTCAGCATTCACAGTCCAGCACAGGAACAAACACAAACTGTCTGAAGTTATTTATGATTCAGGGCAACGCTTTGCTAAAGCATGCCCAGGAGGTGACATATGAATACAGACCAGGCCAAATTAAGTTAAGGGCTCCACTGTGCCCACCTCCCAGCCCTGTGATATGACTCACTGTATTACTTGTGCCTGATACTGAGGAACTGAAGAGTAACTGGGAGAAAGAGGCTTTAAGTGTGTGCGTATGCTGAACTCAGGAGGCCTAGGTTGCCACGATGGCAGCTACATAGAACAAATTCCATATAAAAGAAGGGCAAAGAGGGTGTGGTGGAGCACGTCTTTAATCCCAGCACTCAAGAGGCAGAGGAAGGATGATCACCATGAGTTCAAGGCCACCCTGAGACTACACAGTGAATTCCAGGTCAGCCTGGGCTAGAGTGAGACCCTACCTCGAAAAGCCAAAAAAAAGAAGAAAGAAGAAAGAAGAAGAAGGAAGGAGGAAGAAGGAGGAGGAGGAGGAGGAGGAAGAAGAGGAGGAGGAAGAGGAGGAAGAGGAGGAGGAAGAGGAAGAGGAGGAGGAGGGAGGAGGAGGAGGGCAAAGAATTTCCCACAGGGGCAATGCACAAACCAGCCAGCTCCCCCATAGATGTGCAGGAGGCTCCCCACCTGGAGCTGTCCACACCTTGGCACCAGAAAGCAGAGGACTCAAACCCCTGATACTGAGCAGACACTGCTACCTGTTATCTATGGAAGCCAGTGTTGTGGTGCCCAGCAAGGAAGGAGAAAGCAAGCCTGTGCCAATCTGCCTCACTGAATAGATAGTTGACAGGGTTTGTAAGGGTTTGGGGCAGTTGATGGGTGTGATAATGTCTTGTACCTTGATTAAACACTTGTATCCTGCCAGGTTTTTACTATGTTAGTCTTATGTTCTAATTTCATAGCTAGTACCCCTCTAGATCTTAGTCCATGGAGATCCTGTCCTGAATCTAGGACTCCACAGTTCCATTCTACTCAGTTTTCTTGGGTTAAGTTTTGAGAACCTACAGGGATGGGGAGATGGCTCAATGGTTAAACGTACTTGCTTACCAAGCCTGTGGGCCTCAGTTCAACTCCCCAGCCACACATGTAAGCTGGATACAAAAACAGCACAAATGTTTGGTGTTTGTTTGCAATGGCAAAAGACCCTGTTGTGCCTACCTACCCACTCCTAAAACCATAAAAATAATTAATAAAATAAAAAACTGAAGCCAGGTGTGGTGGTGCGCGCCTTTAATCCCAGCACTTGGGAGGCAGAGGTAGGAGGATCACCATGAGTTCAGGCTAGTGAATTCCAGGTCAGCCTGGGTGAGACCCTACCTCGGAAAAAAAAAAAAAAAGACCTGTAAGGACCCTGCTGTAGGTGTTCAGAACTAGGCTTCTGCCCTTCCATCAACCACATAACTGGGTTCATTTGGCAGGGGCAAAGGAGCAGGGGAGAGGAGGCAGAAATAAGGAGCTTTATGTGCGAGCCCTCCTCTTTCTAATCCTAAAGCCCTTCGGGGACAGAAGATGCTCCTTGCACATCTTGACAGCCTGTGTTGGCCCCTGCGTGAAGCTGGTAGAAAGGCAGCTTCAGCCTATTCACCATAGGCACTTACACAATCATGAATCTTCAAGCTCCTCTCAAGGGAAAAGTCTACAGATCAATAAAGCTCAGGATAGAACAGAAAGAGACACTAAGAGAAATTAACCATTATAGCAGAGGGGGAAAAATTTTTTTTTGAGACAAGGTCTCACATAGCTCAGGATGGCAATGAGCTTGGATGACCTTGAAGTCCTGATCCTTCTGCCTACACCTCCTAAGTTGCTGGATAGAAGGTGTGTGACACCATGCCCAGTGAACATTTAAGTTACTATCTAAAGAATCTGGAAATCTTTCTGTGGTGCTTTCAATGAACTATCTCCCACAGGCTCATGTGTTTCAAATACTTGGTCCCTAGCTAATGGCAAACTAGGAAGGTTGCAGGACCTTTGGGAGGTAGAGCCTTTGGAGGAGGTGTATCATTGGAGGCAAGCTTTGGATAAGACAGCCCAGCTCCAGCAGCTCTCTGCTCTGTCATGCTTTCCCTGCCATAAGGCAACTTCCCCCTTCAGCTGCTTCAGGTCAGGGTCTTTTGTCCCAGTAACAAGAATGTAACTGCTATGCCTAATCATCATCTCTGGGTAAATATGTAAGAGTTAGCATTTGTTCTAGCAATTAATGGGTCTGCTTCTTGGTTAAAATGTTCATTCAAATTGAATAATTGCAAGTCTTAAAATTTGAAAAGTTGTGTGTGATTATAATGATGGGTTCCTATTATTTTAATTAGAATAAGACCTTCAGGAAACTACAGCACACATACGCTTCAAACAAGTTTACTACCGCCTCAGAATAATTTGCTGAGCCTACCCAAATAGCTACCTGGAGTTTGCACTGCTGTAATTATTATTTCCAGAATTACAAAGCAAACGATAACAAACCAAGAATAACTTATTCCAAAGCCTCAAACTAGTTGGCTTTCTAAACTTCTTTTAATCACACCTAGGGACCTAATGCGAGCAGCACTAGGAGTCCTGAATTCATCTACCTAGAGACTAATCCAAACATCCTGATTGCTGGCATGCTTAGGGGCTCACGACTGAAAGTTAGAAACAGAAAGTAAACAAAGAGAAGCTTGGGAAGGCATCAAAATTATGGAAGGTTGGGGCTGGAGAGATGGCTCAGCGGGTAAGGCACTTGCCTCCAGTGCCTAAGGCCCCGAGTTCAATTCCCCAAGACCCACATAAGCCAGACCCACAAGGTGGTGGCCCTGGTGTGCTTTCTCTCTCTCTCTCTCTCTCTCTCTCTCTCTCTCTCTCTCTCTCTCTCTCTCTCTCTCTCTCTCTCTCTGCTTGAAATGAATAAATAAAATATAATTTAAAAAAATTATGGAAGGTTACAGGCATAGTTACTTCAGCAGGGAGGAAGTGCCATCACCCAACATTCAATACAGGAGCACCTTCAAGAGCTTTTGTACGCTATAGCTATGCCTCACTGACACCAGTCCTCATACATTGATCATGTATAGATTTTCTTGTCCAAATAGGCCAAGTATGTGTCCACATTTCCCATCTCCATCACCTTATCCACAACAAGAAGCATGCTCACCACTGCCTTTGGCTTTCCATAGCACTTTCAAGTATCTAAGCCAATTTTCCAAATAATCACAATGCCCAATTTATGTCAAAGAGGAACAGTATGCAAGAAATTTCATGTCCGACTTATAAACACTTGAATTCTAAGCTTCCTTCTGAAGAAGGATTAAAGGCACATACTTGTAATTTCAGCACTTGGGAGTCTGGGGTCAGGCTAGATTTCAGTGAGTTCAAGATCAGCCTTTACTAAAAATAGAATCTAGGTATTCCAGAATTGTGTATATTTGTCAACCTACACTGATCTCACTCTCCGATGGATATTGTGTTTGTATTTTTCAGGATGCAGCGAGAGAGCTGGGGCACATCTAACCCTACCAACCGACCGTAGGCCGATAGCTGAGATTCTGGCAAGAGAGGAGCCACTACAGTCATATCGTGGAGGATCCAAATGGAACCTCGCAGAGAATGACGGGATGAACAAGGGGCCCACAGCCACAACCATTAAATCAACACAGGATAAGCCAGTGAGACAGAAACCAACGATTTCGACACAAAGACCCCTAAGCTCACAACCTTAAAGCAGCCTTAATACTCATCCACCATGACTCAGGGAACTATGCGGAAGAGGGGGCGGAAAGATTGTAAGAGCCGTGGTGGGGGAAATTATCCAGAGGCATGGCCAGGAGAACCTGGCTGAATACTAGGCTATCCATGGTCCCCTGTCACAAGGACTGATCCAGACGACCCAAGGATGAGGTTATCCAGTGGAGGGGGGAGGGGAGGGCAGCAGGGAATTGGGGATAACAACTCATTGTTTGCCCACTAAATGTTGTAACTCATTATGGACAATAAATTAAAAAAAAAAAAAGATCAGCCTTGGCCACAGAGACCCTGCCTCAAAAAATAAACAACAAAACCAAGCATCCCACTGTCCCATTCCCTCTATCCTGTCTGCCAAAAGTCAGCCTTGCTGGACATGGAAACCATCACACAGAGACCTCATCGAAGACTCAGACCAGACAAAAATAAGCTCTTGCATGAGAAGCTGGACTCCTCTCTTCTAGTCAGTAATGCAACCCTTAAGGGGAATGAGCAAGGGGAAAAAATACAAGAGGACAAAAAGGGGTTGGGGGTAGTAAAATGAGAACAGATTTTCTTTAGGAAGCTCTGAGTTAATGAGCAAGACATTTATTCACTTATAGAAAGAACAGCCAAAGTAATTTATAGAAGTAATAGGAGGCTGTTTGCTAGCAGACGTGGAAGACTATCGTCTTTTAGTGTATTCATTTAAAAAGTACATGAGGTTCTTCATCTTGGGCACTTAGCTGCATACTGGGAATACAGTATGAACAAATCATGCTAACTGTCCATAGGAAACTTCCAGAAGAGAGGTACAGTAACACATGCAAACCCGAAACCAGTGACCAGGGCAGTGAGAAAACAAAGTGGGGTTCCCTAACAAGGGGGGAGGCAGGGCAAACAGACACATTTGGACAGGGTGTTCCCAGGAAGGACGAAACATGCTGGAGGGCTTTTGCCAAAGACAGCACCTCATCTCCACAGACACAGATTACTCAGGCATCTCTCTCACAGACAAGGAATTCATAGGTAGGAGGGAAGGACGAGTGGGAGGAAAGCTCCAATTCACTAGGAATAATGAAGCAAAAGCTTGCCTCAGATTACAGTGCAGGGCAAGACTTACTCTTACAGTAAGGAAAGGAACCCTCACTGAGCTACTCTTCCCCTGGGGTAACGGTGTCCCATCCACCACTCTGTGGGCCTAAACTCATGCACACAGCTCACTACAGCTTGCCCTAACTGCAGACACTAAGAACAGCGAGTCACACCTAAGTGCCAGGCTCTAGTTTAAGTCTGGATTGCCCCCAAAGGCCCATGGGTTCAAGGCTTGGTCACCAGACCCAAGTACCACCGGAAGTGAAGGGACCTTCAGTAGTTGAGGCCTAGTGGAAGGAAGTTAGGTTACTGTAGACTTGCCCTGGAGGGAATACTGGGACCCTGACCCCTCTCTGCTTCCAGGCCTCCATGAAACTCTGCTTCACCTGCCATAATCTGCTATCTGGTCACAAACCCAAAAGCAACAGGGCCAACCCAATAAACCTTTCCCCTTTTTAAGCTGATTTATGGTAGGCATTTAAACTTTACCAATACACATGAGTTTTTTTGGTACCAAAGCACATAAGAATCAAAAAACTAATGAGTTTTTCCATTTCACTTTGTTTTATTTTTGTTTTTGTTTTTCGAGGAAGGGTCTTATTCTAGCCCAGGGTGATCTGGAATTCACTATATAGTCTCACTATGTAAGCCTTAAACTCATGATGATCTTCCTACCTGGACCCAGATCCATTTCAGTTTTTAAAAAATCCAATGTATATGCCCATTTAGCCTTGACCTTGGTTTAAAAAAAAAAAAAAAAGCTTATGAAGTCTGCCCTAATCATGACAGAAGAACTTTTCTCGTGGCCTGCTCAGTCCAGTCTCTGAATGTGTCTGTGCTGTCTAGGCACACATGCCACCTGGGATTTAGACCCATGGAATACAACCAGTGACAGGCTCATGCAGCTCCTGGGTTGGAAGCTGATGCCCATTGTGAGAGATGGGCCATAACTGACCTCAGAGCTCTTTTTCCTGAATAAAGGTCTTAGCATATATATTTTAGCAGAGGAAAGTGCCATCAGCTCTTTTTCCTGAATAAAGGTCTTAGCATATATATTTTAGCAGAGGAAAGTGCCATCACCCTAAATCCAGTATAGGAGATCCTCAAAGATAGACACCAAAGAGAAACTGAGGAAGTGATTGGATTTCAGTCTTTTCCACCTGACCCTGACTTTGAGGGGTAGGCAGCATGAACAGTGGTGAGAAGTATGTATTTCCAAAAGTTCACCAGATTTCAAAATTCCTGATAACACTTCCAGTTTAGACAAGTGGTTGAATTTCTCATCTGTAGAATGAGGCTCACCTAATATACCTTTACGTGTACAGGCAGAAGGCATTTTTTCAACACCCACCCTCTGGTGGGCACTGGACTAGCAGGAGGTGTGCAGGTGCATGTGCTTAAGTGTGTCTCCTCTGGTCTCTCTCTTTTCACAAAGTCACCACCAGGAATTAAGATCCACCCTAACAATCTTATCATCTTCCAGAAGTCCAACTTCCAGACAACATACATGGGTAAGTTCTCACCCTTTAGTACCTCACAATGAGGACGCACAACATCCAGGGTAGGTAGGTGTGAGGCTGGGTAAGGAATAAAGTGGGGTAGATTCTAGTGAGAACAATGAAGGTATGCCCTGGGAGTGGGGCTATGCAGGCAGCATAGGCACCCAGGAAGTCCTCAATGAGAACTGGTGACTCAAAATGATATTGCAATGGCAACCTGAAACATCACAGAACAAGCTAGACAAGTACATAAAAGATATAGTGCATATCTTCAAGTGTAAATATTGTGACTTACAGTTTTAATATTTCATAAAGAAGAGTTGATTTAAGCATTATTTAGATTCAAAAGCAGTCTGTATATGAATGACTAATACCTAAAAGAACATTTCCAGATGTGAACTAAAATTTTAAAAATATTTTTATTTATGTATTTGCAAGTAGAGAGAGACAGAATGGGCACACCAGGGCTGCTAGCTAATGCAAATGAACTCCAAATGCATGTACCACTGTTGCGGTCAGCTTTCTAGTTGCTGCCCAGAAAGAACCCAAACAAAAGCGGCTTGTGGAGGAATGGGTTTATTTGGCTTACAGACTCGAGGGGAGACTCCATTCTGGCAGGGAAAACGATGGCATGAGCAGAGGGCTGGACATCACCTCTGCCACAGCACTGCAAACAGCGGCAGGAAGGTGTGCCAAACACTGGCAAGGGGAAGCTGGCTTATAACCCCATAAGC
>PVHP010052309.1:0-11159 GCA_004024765.1 Zapus hudsonius
GACAGAGGAGCTAAAGAGGCAGTGAGGTGCATTTACTTGGGTGACCTGCTCAACTTCTCTAGTTTTGAGCCCTCTATCAGTTAAAAGTGGTCATTTGTAGACATGTGACCACAAGCCTGCAGGGGCAAGACCACCCCAGAGAAGAGAACAAGAGGCAGCTTCCTCCCTGGTTGACATCCCTGCACCCCCTGGGTGGGCCAGAAAAGCCAGAGAGACCTGGAGCTTTCCCCACCTTCCCAGCCTGAGCCTACCACAGAGGAAGTTAGAAATCCCATCCTCCCTCCCTCCCTCACTGTAGGAGAGATGGCTCAGCAGTTAAGACGTTTATCTGCAAAGCAGAAGGACCCTAGTTTGAGTCCCCAGTACCCACATAGAGCCAGATACACAAGGTGGCGCATGTGTCTGGAGTTCATTTTCAGTGGCTAGAGGCCCTGGCACGCCTATTCTCTTTCTGTCTGCCTCTTTCTCACTCTCAAGTAAATAAATAAATGTTTTTTTTTAAAAGAAAATGTTACGTGATTTACTGTTAATTTATAAGAATTAAATGAGAAACAGATCATTGACAGATTATGCCCATGTGTGTCTGTGGGTGACGGGATATTTACACGGATGTAACATTGGCCTTTGTCAATGTCTGTTTTTTTTTTTTTTATTGTCCATAATGAGTTACATTATTTAATGGGCAAACAATGAGTTGTTATTCCCAGTTCCCCAATGCCCTTCTTCTCCATCCCCAATTGGCTGGATATCCTCCTCCGTGGGCCGTCTGGATCAGTTCTTGGGGCTGTTGTCTGTTTTTTGAGATGGGTTTCAGGCAGCATAGGCTGGCCTCAAACTTACTGTATACCTGAGGCTAGCCTTGAACTCCTGATCCTTCTGCCTCTGCCTCCTGAGTACTGAGATTACAGGTACACCACCACACCTGGCTCACTTCTGCATTTGTAAAATTACTTCCACTCCTGATTGTTTGTTTTGTTTTGTTTTTTGAGGTAGGGTCTGGCTCTAACCCAGGCTGACCTGGAATTCACTATGTAGTCTCAGGGTGGCCTTGAACTCACAGCCATCCTCCTACCTCAGCCTCCTGAGTACTGGAATTATAGGCATGTGCCTATATATGTATGTGTGTATATATTTGTTTATTTTTTTAAAAAAGGGATTGCCTTCCTCTTGCCATGACACTTTATGACCTTTCTGAGGTTTTATCAATGGCTATGACATCGCCCAGGTCAGTAGCAAGGACCAGGCCTTGGGTCTATCCAGCACTCTACTCAGGACATTTTACTAACTTGTGCCAGAGTTCTGGCCCTCTCTTCTCACTGTTTCCCCTGCTTTCCAGGAGGACCAGCCCATCTACCTGGCGGTGAAAGGAGTGGTGTTTGACGTCACTTCCGGAAAGGGTAAGTGGTGTGACCTTTGGATCTTTGTTTCTGGGGTGCTCAGAGCCAGAGCAGGCTCTTGGCGAGAAGCAAGGGTGGAAACATGGGCAAGCCCTTTCCCTTCCATCTTATGACCAGGTGGGGTAAGCCTCGCTGGTGTTTTACTTCAGTAGATTCTTGTAGTCAGCTTTCTAGTTGCTGCACAGAAAGAACCCAAACAAAAACGGCTTGTGGAGGAATGGGTTTATTAGGCTTATGGACTCGAGGGGAGACTCCATCCTGGCAGGGAAAATGATGGCATGAGCAGAGGGGTGGACATCACCTCCACCACAGCACTGGAAACAGCGGCAGGAAGGTGTGCCAAACACTGGCAAGGGGAAGCTGGCTTATAACCCCCATAAGCCCGCCCCCAACAACACAGCTCTAGTGAGTTCTAATTCCCGAATTGCCATCAGCTGAGGATCGATCTATCAGAACACATTCATTTGTTTGTGGGGGACACCTGGATCAAACCATGACAAATGCCGCGCTCCTACTTCAAAGCCTATAGCATCCAGTTCCAACTGGATGACTGACCAACACTGGAGAGAGTTCCTTAGCAAAGAGCTGTGTCACAACATTACAGGACATTTTAATACTTTTAACTGTTTGTTTTCCCATCTGTAACTACTATCATGGAGTTGGGTTTTGTTTTAATATTTTATTCATTTTCAAGCAGAGAGAGAGAGAGAGAGAGAGAGAGAGAGAGAGAGAGAGAGAGAGAGAGAGAGAGAGAGAGAGAGAGAGAATGCACCAGGGCCGCCACCTTGTGGGTCCTGGGGAATTGAACCCAGGGCCTTAGGCACTGGAGGCAAGTGCCTTAACCGCTGAGCCATCTCTCCAGCCCTGGAGTTGGGTTTTAATGGTTTATCTGTAGTTTGATTCCAAATACTGCTAAGTGGAAATAGACTTATCTTCTACCAACATTTAAGACCACATGCTGTTTGAATTTTTTTGTTTTTGTTTTTGTTTCTTCGCACTAGAGACTGAACCCAGGGTTAGGCAAGTGTTCTAGGGTGTTTTGTTTTTTTTTCAAAGTGGGGTCTCGCTCTATCCCTGGCCGACCTGGAATTCAGTCTGTAGTCTCAGGGTGGCCTCAAACTCCTGGCGATCCTCCAACCTCTGCTTCTCAAGTGCTTGAGTTATAGGTGCACTCCACCAGGCCAGGCTTTTTTTTTTTTTTTTTTTTTTTTTAACAGCAGAGACAGGCTTTATTTGGGAAAACCTGAGAAGAGCTCCAACCAGGCATGTCGGAAGCCATTTCCCTTACAGACTAGGGGATACTTATGGAGCAGTGGGGGTCATTGAATTCCTTGGTTGCTGGGTGGTCCACCTTACCCTAGGGCCTGGGCCACTTCTGGGAAGTGATAATCAAACAGGTGTTCTGGGTCATTCCAGGAAATCCATAATGGGATGGATGGTTGGGTCACTCTTGGGAAACAGAGTGTGACAGTGAAATGCAGTCAGAGTCCAGAGATGGAGTCATTCTGGTTCTAACAGGATCTGAAGTCCAGCCCTAGGTGTGTTCAGAGTCGTTTGAGCTCTGGCTGTCTGTGTTTGGTGGTGTTGGCTTTTCTCTCTCTGCTGTGGATGCTCGGCCAGGAGCTGGAGATTCAGCTGTCTCTCTGTCGGCAAGCTATGTGGAAAAAAAACTCCTATTGTAATTTTTGAGACAGGGTTTCACTCAGTTCCCTAGGCTGGCCTTGAACTTGCAACCCTTCTGACTCAGCCTCCAAAGAAGCTGAAATGACATGCCTGTGTCACTAGACCCAGCTTGAATTTTAATTTTTTAAAATATATATATTTTTTATTTACAAGGAGAGAAAGAATGAGCCAGGGCTTCTAGCTGCTGCAGAGGAACTCCAGATGCATGCACCACCTTGTGCATCTGGGTTTATGTAGGTACTGGTGAGTCAAGCTTGCATCATTAGGCTTTGCAGGCCTTACCTTAACCACTGAGCAATCTCCCCAGCCTGCATTTGAATTTTTGAAGGATCTTTTCATTCTGTATTTTCTGGAAACCTCTCAGGCCACAAGTGTGACTCACTCCACATTCTAATGGCTGATGGCTGGGTGTGGAGTTCCAGGCGTTACATGGTCCTTGCTGTACTTGTCCTCAGAGCTGGAGCCCTTCTAAGGATTGGGGGTCCTGGGGCCCCAGGGGAGACTGCTGCTCTGCACGTTCACACATGCTTCCTCCTCACTGCAGAGTTCTATGGACGAGGAGCCCCCTACAATGCCTTGACTGGGAAGGACTCCACTAGAGCAGTGGCCAAGGTGTCGCTGGACCCTGCAGACCTCACCCATGACACTGTGAGTCACATTTCCTCTCCTTGCCACAGCTTGGGGTTTGTTTAACGTCGCTTGTTGTGGCGCTGAGATTTAAGGCTGGGACCTCCTGCCCCCTTACCAGTGCGGCGTTCCCAGCTCGCAAAGCTGCTTCTTTCACTGCATATGTAGGTGTGTTTGGTTTGTGTGCATGTTTATATGCTGTGCAGGGGCCAGAGGTCAATGTGGGGGGTCTTCCTCAGCTGTTCTAGACCCTGTTCTCTGGCACAGGATTTCTCATCGCACCTGGTGAGCTCACTGATTTGGCTGGGCTAGCTAGACAGCAGTCCCCAGAGCCCTGGGATTTTGGGCCCACAGCATCCCACCTGGCATCTTGACCTGGATGTTGGGATCCACAAGCACCCTACCCCTGAGTTGTCTCCCCAGGCCCACAAAGCTGCTGAGTTAGCCTGTTTCCCATCCACTTGGTGTTGTGGCTGAATGTTTTCCTGAATGAGCTGTCGTCACCCCTCCCTACTTTGAAGACTTAATCTCCATGGCTCCCACTGCCTGCAGTCTAGTTCAGACTCTTGTGAACTTGTCATCCGCCTCAGGGATACTCCCTGTTTGGCCAAAGCCTGTCTTGGCCTCCTGACCCCCTTTCATAGTCTGTCCCTCTGGCTCTCTTGCTGATTCATCTCTGGGACCCACACCCCAGGCCGCCCTTGGTAGTTTGGGTAATTTAGTGGATTAGTAGATGGACTGGGGAAAAGCCGTTCTTATGTGGAAGAAATAACAACCTTTTTTAAAAAGGAAGGAATGCCCCACGGAAGTCTGGCATTCATCTAAATTGTGCTCAACACCAGGTTGACATTGATAATTGAGATGCCAAGCTTTAAGCCACACTTCAGAAAAATTAAGTGAAAGCATGTCAGTCAGCCTTTACTTACTGTAACAAAATACCTGACATAACTTCCAATGGGAAAAGGTTTAATCTGAAGATTTCAAACCATGACTGACTGACCCCACTGCTTTGGGCCCGAGGCAACCAGCTGGCCATGACTAGGGCATAAGGCTGAGCACACCCTACACCCCAGCCATGTAAAGACCTCCCACTAGGCCCCGCCTCCTCCAGCTTCCACCTCCCAGGAATTCTACCAAGCCTTTCACACAGACGTCCCAAATCCAAGTTCACACGAAGTGGACGCCATGTGTCATAGGAGTATGGGAGCACATGGCAGCCCAGCCCAGCATGGGTGCTCCCTGGGCTCTTGAATTCCCACATCACCAACAAGCACAAACTGAGGCCGCCATTGCTCCCCACTGCACACCCAGGGCCGCGTCTTTAAAATGTTCATTGTCCATTATTTGCTTGTTTACGATGCTTGTCTCTTGCATTTGGGGTGTGGGGTGGGTAAGGCAGGGATGGAGAGAAGCCAGTGCCAAGCAGGGCCCACTCCTCCAAATCCTCCATCCTTGCCCTTTCTTCCCAAGTCGGGTCTCACGGCCAAGGAGCTGGAGGCGCTGGACGACGTCTTCACCAAGGTGTACAAAGCCAAGTACCCCATTGTTGGCTACACGGCCCGGAGGATCCTCAATGAGGACGGCAGCCCCAACCTGGACTTCAAGCCTGAAGACCAGCCCCAGTTTGACATAAAGGATGAGTTCTGATTGCTGGGGTGGGCTCTTGGGCAGGGAGGCAGGGGCCAGGTGCTCAGTGTCCAGAGTCCCCTGGGTCTGAATAAAGCAGACATTCAGGCTCTAAGAGTAGGTCACGTGCTCTGCTTGCGGGGTGTCCCTGCCTGCACATCCAGGTAATAACCATGGTGTTAGCCAGAGCCACCCTCTGAGCAGTGAGGTTATTATGAGGGGCCTTTGTGTGTTCTGTACTTGTCACATTTTCTACTGCGACCATGTTGATTTTATAAGAATAAAAATAAACTTCTCTAACCACTGAGCCTCTCTCCAACCCAGAAATAAACTTCTGACTGTTGTAAAGCAGTTATTTCTCCTACCTATGCCAGCTCCTCAGAGCCTGCCCTGTGCTTCCTGTCCCTAGCCCTGCTGGCTGTCACAGAGGCCATGGGAGCGAGCAGTGACAGGAACAGAGCTGGATCTGCTGGAAGGGGGATGGCAGGAAAGCCAGCGAAGGAGCGTGGGAACTGCTGTGGCCCCACATTGATGGTCCAGTGTGGCCGGGCATGGCGGAGGGTCCCTCCAAGGGTGGTGATCTGTGTGTGACGCAGGCTGAGGTCAGGTTCCAGGAGGAAATCCCTCAAGGAGGGGGTTTTCCCCTCTGGGAGACCTTTGGCAGAGTTTGGGAACAGTTTTGGGTTTGGGTTGTGCCAGCTACAGGGAGCTGCTACATCTGAAGGCCAGGGGGGCTGTAAGCACCCCTAATGAACGAGACAGCCCCCCACAACATGATTAGCTAGTCGAAACTTTAAGCCTTGCTGAGGCTGGGAACCCTGTGTTAGATCCGGGAACTTTAGAGTGGGCTGAATTTCTTATAAGCCTTTATTGTTTTTTTATTTTTTATTTATTTTTTTTGAAGTAGGGTCTCATTCTAGCCCAGGATGACCTAGAATTCATGTGGTAGTCCCAGGCTGGCCTTTAACTCATAGTGATCCTCCTGAGTTCTGGGATTGAAGGTGTGAGGCACTATGCCTGGCTCATAGAAGCCTCTTTTATTAAATAGCAGCTCTCTTCAATGGGAAATACTTTTGTGTGAGTGTATGTTCACATGCCTGTGGACGTGTGTGTGTGTGTGTGTGTGTGTGTGTGTGTGTGTGTGTGTGTGTGTGTAGACGCCAGAGGTGGATGTCAAGTGTCTTTAATTGCTCTCCACCTTATTTTGAGACATGAACCTAGAACTCACCAGTTAGGTTAGGCTAGCCTGCAAACGCCAGGGACCCTTCTGTCTCCACCCCCCACCCCCAGAGCTGGGATTACAGGCATGCTTTCCACATCAGGCATTTTGTTTGTTTGTTTTTGAGCTACCTGCTCACTCTATCCCAGGCTGACCTGAAACTCACTCTGTAGTTCCAGGCTGGTCTCGAACTCACAGCAATCCTCCTACCTCTGCCTCCTAAGTGCTGGGATTAAAGGCATGAGCCACCACACCTGGCTCACATTAGGCTTTTTTTAAGTGAGCTATGGGTCTGAACTCAGGTACTCATGCTGGCTTGGTAAACACTTTCCAACTGAGCCATCTCCCAGCCCCCAAAAGAGAATTTTTAAAAATATTTTTATTTGTTTATTTGCAAGCAGAGAAGAGAGGCAGAGAAAATGGGCACTTCAGGGCCTCCAGCCACTACAAACGAACTTTAGACGCATGCACCACTCTGTACATCTGGTTTTACGTGGGTACTGGGGAATGGAACCTGGGTCCTTGGGCTCTGCAGGCAGTTGCCTTAACCACTGAGCTATCTTTCCAGCCCCCAAAAAAAGAGAATTTTTACATTAAGGATGTCCAAAATGCTGGCTGCTGGGCCCCACACCAGCACCTAGGATTTAGCAATCCTAAGCTTGGCCTGGGAACTGTATTGTCAATAAAGTGCCCCATGATTGTGGCACAAATGGGCCCGAGGCACTTGGGGAGAAGCACCCTGTGCCTCTTAGGCCCCTCAGGGAGACCCATCTCTGACCCTTTCTGAGGACCCATTTGACATTTCATTTGGTGGCCCATTCCAGGACTGGGGAGCCCTTCTATAAACCCTGAAGTCCTGTGCAAGGAGCTGGGGACTTGATGTACTACTAGTCCTGGAACTTACCAGAAAGAACTCTGTCCTGGAATTCCAGAAGTTGTTCATGCCACTAAAGTAGCTTGTATCAGGACATTTTCCATGACACAGATGACTTACGAATGAATACCAATGGGGTGTGTGGGGTTTGAATGAAAAATGTCCCTCATAGCCTCGTGTATTTGAATACTTAATCCCCGGTTGGTGGAACTGTTCGGGAAGGTTGTAGAGCCTTTGGGACAGTGGGGCCTTGCTGAAGAGGATGTATCTTTGGGGGCGGCCTTGGGGCACTACAGCTGGTCCCTGGGTCCCTGCTTACCTCGCTCTAGTTACTTCCTCTCTGCTCGTGTGTGCTGGGCTGTCTGCTCTGCCCTCTGCTGTGATCAACCACCGGCTCAGAACTGTAGGCCAGAAATAAACCCTTTCTGTCCATGAGCTGCTTTGGGTCGGGCGTTTTGTCCCATCAGTGGGACCGTAACTGCTACAGTGTGCATGAACTCGAACACACCCAATACAAATGACCAGGACATCAAATGTCATCATGGCCCAGAGGGTCGGTTGACAACATGCTGTGTGGGTCATCAGTTGTACCCAGTTTCCGTGTGTCCCTCAGTGCCTGGTTCAGCTTTCCTCCCTGGGCTCCTCAGATGTGGGGCATTTGCAAACTGGCAGATGCAAGGAGTTAGCATCCCTGATTGGGGGGCGGGAGAAGCCTCAGCTACTGGGGCTCTGGAAAGACAAGTTCTCCCCTTGGCCTGAGGCTTACCTCAGGGTTTCTTCTCAGAGGGGCTCAGTACTCCTTGAAGCTGCATCTATCAGCTTCCTGTTCCTGTGACAAATTGCCCAAGGTAACTAACTTAAAAGGATGAAAGAAGCCAGACCTGATGGTGCAGGCCTCTGATCCCAGCACTCAAGTAGAGGAATTGCTGTGAGTTCAAGGCCAGCCTGAGACTATACATAGTGAATTCCAGGTCACCCGAGGATAGAACGAGACCCTACCTTGAAAAGCCCCCCCCAAAAAGAAAAAAGAATGAAAGATTTGTTTTGGCTCAGTCTAGAGTGGGCTGTCTGCATTGCCTGTGGTGAGGCAGAATGTCATGGTGGAGTGTGGAACACAGCTGCTCACCTAGAGCAGAAGAGGGGCTGAGGTCCCAGTATCTCCTTCACAGACATGCCCCCAGAGACCTGCCTTCCACCCACGTCTCCTGTGGAGTAGCACCCAGATTCAAGATGCATGATGGAGCCCGCTAGACCACACCTGAGCCTCCTTGGTTTCATTCTTCCCCGTCCATGTGCCTGGTCCTCTGGACCACTTCCCAGCTGGCATGCCTCCGCCACGTGCCTGCTCTGTTCTGTGCTGGGTGTTCAGAGCTCAGGCTAAGATGCAGGTTTCCCTCCTCACGTGCCAACACAATTCTGTTCTGCCAAACTCAGGCTGACTATGAGCATCTTCCCTTTCCAGCTCAAAAATTTCTAATTCCAGCTGGGCGTGGTGGCGCATGCCTTTAATCCCAGCCATGAGTTCAAGGCCACCCTGAGACTACAGAGTGAATTCCAGGTCAGCCTGGACTAGAGTGAGACCCTACCTCGAAAAACCAAAAAAATTTCTAATTCCAATTACTATAGTTAGGTGACCAATGGCCCCCATTGACTCGTGTGTTAAAATGAAACTTGTGATGGTTTCTCTCTCTGCTTGGATTTGTGAATGGGAGCCAGCTTCTTCTGTCATTGATGGAACTTCCCCTGAATCTGTAAACTTGAAATAAATCCCTTCCTCCCATAAGCTGTAGCAGTGTGGAGCTGTCTACTACTTGCCCCTAGAACTTAGTGTGGTGAATCTACCATTTACTGTGCTTAGAGACCCTATGTGCTGCCAGTAACTGAGGGTGCAGTGGGGACAGTGTGTCTGTCCCTGATGACCGAGGGTCTCAGCATCCATCAGGAAACCCACCCCAACTGACTTCTCATGGCATGATGTCTGGGCTCCCTGCCAGTCACAGTCCACCCACTAAAGACAGGCAGCCAGTGCCACTTCTACTCACTGTGGAGACCACAACGTTCCGCCCAGGGTCAAGGAGCATGGCGTGGGTCCTGGGGGAGAATCCAGCCCTCCATGGCTACCTCCCATACTACCTTCCTCTGTTCTCCCTCGGGAGAAGGTACCTTGTCTTCTTGGCGTCTGCAGTGTTAGACGTGGCTGGGGTGCCTACTGTAACCACACACAGCCTCGTGCCTCATGGAGAGGGGTTCAGAGTTCTGCTTCCATTGTGAAGATCTGGAGAAGCTACTGAGCTTCCTGGAGCCTCAGCTTCCTAATGTGAAGTGAGTCCAAACCATCTCCCAAGGCTGATGTCAGGACGTAGATGCAAACGGGTGCATCCCGTGCCCACCTGGCTCCTGACATCTGTGGGTACAGTTTCCCCTCCTCACTTCCACTTTATTCCCTGCTGCATTCCACCCCCACCTCCTGGGTCGGTGGGCATCTTGGGGCCCCCAGAAGGTTTGTGGCAGGCAGGCCAAGGCATTTTGGTGCAAACCCAGCATCAGGGTAACAGGCTGGATTTGGGAGGAAATGAAATGGTCAGCTACAGTACTGGATGCTTCCCCCCAGCCTGGGCTAACCAGCCTGAACCTACCCTGCCTCTCCCAGGACAGGGCTTCCCAGATACCCGTGGACTCTCCCAGAGTCCCAAAGTACCAAGGGTGGTGGGCAACCTGTGTCTTCACAGTGTGGCCTTGTTGCATGGGGCCTCAGCATGACTGTGCCAGTGTCCCTGTGTGGGACTCTTGTCTTACCCCATGACCCCTAATGCATTGGCTCTTGGCTTAGCACCCCATATCCCCCAGGACTGGGTACACAGTGCTGAAGGTGTATACTCGATCTCCCCTGGACCCTTCCTCCCCTGCTGGGTACCTCAGCGGCTGACTTGCTAAGGTTGGAAGGCCATTTTCAGAACTCTGTCACCATGAGGATGTCCTGGATTCCTGCTGGGGTGGCTGGAGACTCTGCCAGGCCCAGTGCACCCTAACTGGAATGCCTTCCTCCTTACCCACACTGCCTGTAAAGTCCTATCTTGGCATAGATACTACTCCATCAAGGAGCTTCTCAGATGCTCCCTGCCACGAGGGCACACAATACCCAGCATGCCCTGGGGGTAGCGTGGATCCTGCAGAACTGAGGTTGTACTTTTCTGTGCCTGGCTCCCCACTGCACTGGGATGCCCTTGCCCTGTTTGCCATATTTGCACCGCCATCAATGGAAGGGAGAATGAGGGTAGGGTGAATGAATGAATGAATGGGAACAGATAGGTGCTCCCTCACCCTGCAGCCCTCTCCCACCCCCTCAGGACTGTGTGTCTGAATGCTAAGCTTCCCTCTCTCCTGCCAAGTTCTCTCTGGCAGAGCCTTTGTGGACGTCACCTCCTGACCAACCTTGCCAGAGTGTTTCCACAGCTCATCATCTGGAGCACGGATAAAAATAGCAAGTGGTTCCCCTGGCAACCACTCCAGCAAACGGTAACCAGCCTGGGCATCTAGGAGGAAAACAAATGGCGTTGCTGGTCACTACTTAATCTCGGTGCAAGGGATGCCATGTGAGCTGTCTCTTCTGGCTTGTGGCCCCCAGGAGCCCAGAGGAAAACCGGGTGGAAGGCTATCAGTCAGATTGTGATGGTTAGGTTTTGTTGTCAACTTGGATCTTTTTAATTATGTTGGGTGGGTCTCTGAGGATGTT
>PVHP010052310.1:0-11147 GCA_004024765.1 Zapus hudsonius
TTTTGGCCTAGTGTCGGGTAGTAGGGTTGTATGGGCCACAGCTCACTCGCTATATCCTGAAAAATACAAACACAATCTCCATTGGAGAGTTAGAACAGTATAGGTTAACAGATAAAGACCTTTCTGGATTCCCTATTTTCTATTTTTGGTAGCCTCCCTGTCAGACTTTCGTATAGTGCAACTTTTCTTGGGAGCCCAATTTGTTTTATGAAACAATTCAACTGCAGTTTCATTTTTTTCCACTTTGAATTTACATCCCAAGTTCTTTGCTATTAGGACAGTATAAAGACTTTACTAACTTAAAAAATCCTTACTTTGCTGGATATATATTGATATCTACACATATATTAGAATATAGCAAACAGTGAATTACTTTATGTAGAATTTTGAATCCTTTATTAGGTAATGACATGAATAGACCAAGATACTTTTTTTCTGCATATGGTGGTGCATGCATTCAATCCCAGCACTTGGGAGATAGAGGTAAGATTGCTGTGAGTTTGAGGCCAACCTGGATCTACAGATTGAGTTCTATGTCAACCTTGGATAGATTGAGTCTACCTCGAAATAACTAAACAGCAACAACAAACAAAACAAAACAAAACAAAAAACCGGATCCTCTCACATTTTTGAGTGTTTTATTTAATTAATTTAACAGTCCAACAATTATTTTGAAATAATTGCATGCTTTCAAAACAGAAAGTTTTCATAATTTTGGGAAATAAGAAATACAAATTCCTTACATAGCGTTATCTTCCTGACCTAGTTTTTAACATTATTTCAAATATCTATTTGTTTATTTTATTCTTTAATTTTTAAATTAAAAAAATAGCAGATATTCTTGTATTGCATAGTGAGCATATTTCTGTGCCCCTTGTCCCATTCATCAGTCACTTTTTTTCACTCAGGCAGTTTTATTTCTACTTTCATGTCATATATCCAGACTTGATTTTGCATATCTGCATGGAAATCTATGAACCATAAATAAGAGAAAATTTCACTGCCAATGAAATTTCTAATAATAAAATACATTTTAGAATACCAAGTATACTTTTAAGGAAAATCAGGTTTTATTATAAATAGTTAAAAAATTAATTGGCAGTACTGGAAATAAAAATTGATGAAAATTTTCGTAAATAATTAAAGAGAAATATCACAATGCGTTGAGTAGTTCTATCAATACCCTTGCTGCATAAAGACATACACAAACTAAAATATTTCCTGTGGTAAAGCAATGTGTGCTTTAAATCTATGGTCTAAACTTAAATAATTAAAACAGTATTTTATTTTTTTCAACTCAAAACTATTTATTACCTTTCCTAAAGTATATTTCAAATGCCAACAGATAGGTGTCAATGTTATCAGAAACAAGGTTCTTAAGCGGAGTAAGGAACTTGATGGCTTCTTCTAATAGATTTTCTGCCTATTGTGAATACTTACCTATGGGAAATTATTTATTTTTTAATCTTTATTGTCCCAAATTAGATACATTGTATGAGCAAATATTGTGTTGGTATTCCCATTTCCCTCCTCCCTGTCCCCAATCCACTGGGTGTCCCAATCCTTCGTAGGCACCCTGGATCCATCCATGTATTAAGGAGTTATGGATAACACAGGAGGCAGCCAGGTGGTCCCCCCTTTGTGTGCTGTAGCTGAGGGAGGTGATGTCTCTGGGTAATCTATCCCACCATGGCTTGAGATTTCAAGTAATAGATTCTGACCACAGTTCATAGCAGGAGTTCAGATGCTGCACAGAAATTGCCTGTTATCTTTTACCCACATAACTGTGCAAGTGGACTAAGAAATGAGGAAGAAGATAGAGTATCAGTTGTATTGGGGCTGATAGTATAATAATTTGCCTTATATATCATACCACAAAATGTTGTATCAGAATAATTCTGGGTGGTTTAGTCAAAATTTTAAAATAAAAATATTTTGAATTATGCTAATGTAGACATATATGAATACTGACAGTACTAAGTCATTATAAACAAATTATAATTCAGTTGGAAGAAATAAGTGATGAAAATGAACCTTAGTTTTACAGCTCATGAGTCTGAAATATAATATATTCCAGTTCCAATTTAATACTGTTCAAGTGAATATTGTTAAACCTGCTTTAAATAGTTATATTAAGTTATAAATTGTCATAATTTTACAATTAAAAATATATTAAACACATAAGAACTTAACTCTAGCTTTGACATATGTTCCTGAGTTATCAATTGAAAATTTTTATTGGAAATTTTTACAGCAAATTTATAATATGTTGCATTTTTCTCAGTGACTGTTCTACATAGGTTTCAGGCTTCACTTCATAGTGGAATCATAGCCATGGCTGTTTGAATGGTGACTTTCCACTCACAGAATTAAAATTATCAATTTACTTTATATGTTCCTTCAGTTTCCTCAATATTTCATTACTTTTTTCCTTGTCACCATGTCTTAGAATTTAGCTAGCAACTAGTGCTTTATAGCTATAGCTTTTGTAGTGGAAAAGCCTTTACAGTAGTCCATGTACAAAGGAAAATCTCTTCCATCGGGTTACTGCTGTGACTCAGGTGCGTGTGATTCCTTGTCACTCCGAGGGATTCAGATTAATTTATTGTTTATCAAATTGTGAGAAGAATTTTCTTTACCATGGGCAACTTCATCAGCAGACTTCCTTAGCTTCTTTATCCTCAGTCATGAAAAAAGCATCAGAAATTCTATATTTTATATATATCCCTTTAGAAGGCTTTTTATCTTGAAGGATAGAAGGACACCCTCAATATTCCCCTGAAATATTACTCTGTTTTTTTCTTTGAAACTGGAATACTAAGCATATTGTAAATTCTCTGTGCCTCAAAAGTATTTTAATCTTAGACGTCAATCCTTAGGACCTTTAAATTTTGAATTATTCCAGAGAACATTTAACCGTTCTCCTATTACTTTTCTCTACTGTGCCTTCTGTTTGTGATTGAGAAGGACTGAAAGATTTAGGCTGGGGGACTGAGAATTAGGAACTGTACAGTGGGTAGTAAATATCACTAAGTAAACTTTTGACAACCAAAGATAGTACAAGCAAGAAGAGAAAGAGGATATCTTAATCTGCATGTTTTTTAAGAATAAGTAGAATCAAGAGGATCTCTAATTCTAGGTAGCTGTCATTTTGCAGTACAGAGTTCTTAATCATGCTGACTGACAAGTCTCTTTTGAGGGGCTGGTGGGACATTAGAACCATAGATCTGTCTTTTTATAAAGTTGCAATTTTTAAAATATTTTAGGATAGAGCTCTTGTATATGATATTCCTTTCAACCTATTCTATTTGCTTCTGAGAACATGAGCTAATCTATTAATTTGGATGCTCCAGGTTCTCATTAAAATCACTGAGTTTTGTGGAGATGCTTAGAAAATATCCACTGAATAAATGTTTTTGATAAATGATGGGAAGCTGTCAACTCAAAAACCTTTTTTTTCGAATCATTACAAGATGAAGACACTTATAGACAGCTTGCACCTGTGAAGAAAGTTGGCACATTGAGATAATTATTCATAAGCTTTAGGAAATACCACACAATCCCTTCAACTTTTACAGTGGTAGTAGTCTGTAAACATGAGACAAAACAAAATTTGGGGAGTCATTTGTTTTCTAGACAAGTTCTTGATAAATTAAATGGTATAATATTCCCCACATCTGGGAACAGGGTATGAAAGCCCAACTAAATAAATGCTATAATTTTGAGAATCAACTATTTTGTAGAACTATAAATTCTTATTTGATCTAGCATTTTAATATTTAAAATCACCATAAGAACAGGATTGTGGAGTTACATAATTCTCGGTTCAAATACCTGCCTATTCCCTATTTCATATGTGGTTCTGCCCATGGCAATGAATCTATTCTATTTTCCCTTCATCTTTTTATAAAGACCATATTTGTTCTTGAATTTTCATAAATGTTTTATGATTAAATTAAATACTATACGTGAGACTTTTTAAAATATGTTTGACATAGAGTAGTGGGTGATGAATAACTTTCTCACATACCAGCTAACACATGACAATTAAACTGTTATAGCTTGAGGAAAATGTGCATTCAGAATGATGGGGCTTACAATGAATACGTTTGTTATTTTTAAATAGTAATGAATTCTGTCCAAATTATCTGTGATGATTTTTTCCTAATAATTTTAGCTGTCTTTTACATTTTTGTAAATATATCATGGCTATCATATAGTAGTGGTGGTTATAGCTGAATAAAAATCTGTTTTTCAACTAATGTTGCAGTATCAGGTCAGAAGTAGGAATCTGTTTTACTAAACTTTGCTAAATGGCAAAGTAATTTATAGCTATTAAAGTTTCATTAAAAAAAGCCAGTTTATTTTGTCATGATATCACCTAAACCTGAAGTATTATATAAAAGCTAAACAATGCCAAATGGACTTGGCAGAGATCAAAAGTCAAACCTATTTCTTTTCTTTCATCTTCGGTGTTCCATTTCCTAGGAGTATGACCTTAGTCAAACATCTATTAAAGTTAGCTTTTGATCTCAACCCATTTTGGGTTAAAAAAAAGTCAATATTTAAATTTTTCTTCTAGAGACAATCACTCTATTGTGTTTTAATGTTCCAGTAGTGTGTGAGTAAATAGGATTCTCTGATATATGTGATAGAAGACTGGTTAAATGGGACAATCATTTTTTTTTGTGTCAGAAACAAGAATCAAAAGGAAGCATTCTTCAGATGCTATTAACTGGAAAAAAAAATACCCCCAGGTCAGTGGAAACATGTTAACTGGTCAGTCTGCTGCCTCTTTAGGACTTTGAATAAAATGCTTGTAATTTGATAACAGGTAGCTTGCTCATTTGTAATGTAATTTTCTCCTCACCAGTCATTGCTCCTCCATGATTAACTAAGAGGAAATACTTTTTTCAACTTTGATATTAAAAACAAACTTGTTTTAAAAGATTTTATACCTCCTGGAATTAGTATACAATTTTACTCTTCATGACTTTGAGAAAATGGAGCACAGAGAAATCTTCCAAGCACAAATACACACAATGAAATATAAAACAATACATACAAATGCACAAATGAAATATAAAACAAATTTTGGTGATTTCAGTTTACAAACCAGATGTACATTCTAAATATCAAAGTTCTTTTTATCACCTTTTTAACCCCCTGTTTATAGAATGGCAAGCTATTATTCATCAAATAATGCTTTCTTTAACTCTGGAGCAATACTGTAGATACTGCTAAAATTACAACTTGTGGAAGACTAAGTCAGTGCCCCATAGGTGCTTTCACAGCTTTATTTTTATATGTGACATTGAAGCTTTCCTGTAAATATGATCATAATAAATGGCTGAAAGTGATGATTGTTCATATGTATATATCTATGTAAAGATCTCATAAAATTTCAAAGAAAGGAGACACTTCAATTTCTTAAAGCAAAGATTTTGAAGCTGACATTTAAATTGTTTTAAAGATTTGTTAGCTCACTATTGCTATGACAGGAATAAAATATTCTAGACAAGGCAGACAATTCAGCACAGGTGTGAACATTAGCAAGTACCAAGTTCATATGGGCAACATTGTTCAATCAAGTGGAGTCTATATGTGATGTAAAAGAGTAGATAGTCTTCCTAGAAAGATGGGCAGAGTACAATTGTAGGGGTTTATAAATACCAAATTACAATTTAGAAATTTATTCTATAGGCAGTTGACAATTACTAGAAACTTTTGAAGAATATAAAAAAGTTATTCATGAAAATATCACTTATAAATTCATATAGCACATACTCATCAGGGGAAGAGTGAAAGGATAGATTTCTAGGGAAGTTCGAGTAGTAGAGCTGAGAAATAATGCAGAGTTATTAAAAAGTAGCTTTTATGTAGTAATGTATACCCCTTAGACTTACAATGTAATTTGAATGAATGTTACTTAAAATCTGCTGTGGAAAATTACTGTTGTGATGCAATTACAAGCCACAATTCTAATTTAATCTGAAATACATACATTTTATGTAATCTGGTTGCCTTATGAGGAATTGCATGTATTTATTTTCTGTGTGTACATATTTAATATATGATGTGTATGTATGTGTGCATATATGTATGAATGTTTCTGCCTGTGTGTGCATGTCGGATGCACTTGAAAGCTCTGGGAGGCTAGAGGAGAACATCTGGTGTTCTCTATTGCTCATCCCGTATTTCCCTGAAATGGAGTGTCTCTCTCAAAGTGGAGTTGCTCTTTCCATGAGCTCGATGATTACCTGGTCTTACTCCTTACTTGCCTTATGTTAAAGACATGAGTGACCATGCCTAGCTATATTAGACAGGTACTGAGGAATCAAACTCAGAGTGTCTCAAGCCCTCTGAGGCCCTCCTGCCTGCTTGGCAAGTGCTATGAACTGCTTAGTCATTTCTGAAGCCCCATGTAGTATTTAAAATAGTTCTATTATGTTTAATTTAATTATGATGATCCAGATGAAACTGATTTTTGTTTGATTAAGAAGTAATAGTATCATGAGATGCCTCATGACTAGTTTTTTAAAAAAACAGTAAAAACAAAGAGACTGTATTTCTTGAAAAATATCAAATAGATAGCAATAACTGGCTAAGAGGGAGTGTAATTTGGCAAAAAGTTAAATGGGTTTTATTTCTTGGCTCTTCAATAGAAGAAATGGTATAGATCATTGTGGTATTAAAATTGGACTCTGGAAAGCCCATGTTTTATGTTACACTCTTTTATCGAGTTACTGTATTCATCCTGGAAGTAAGGCATCAAAATAACATCAAGGATCTAAGATAATAAAATGGGAAAATGAACAAATCAGATTTAAAGAAGAAAAAGCTAGTATAACGTGGTTTAAACAATTATAGTGATGATGTTCTTTCCCCAATTTATTGGTTTTGTACATAACCCATATTATTCATGGAGCATCATTGTGGTAATTTCCAAAGCTACAAAATATTGAGTTCCAGTGTCAGTATTATGATGGTGTACAGCATTTATTTATTTATTTATTTGTTTGTTTGTTTATCTATTTGATGTACAGCTTTATGCATCGTGTTTTGTCATTTTAGCCTCATCTGTCACCTAGCAGTATATTGTTTGTTTATATCTAGCTATGACAATTTTGAGCTCAGACATATTATTACCAAAATGTTTGGAATATTGAATGAAATAAAAGGTAAGAAAGTGATAAATTTCTTTATGGCCCTTTTTTCATTTGATCTACTTGATTTACTGAGCACCTTTAGCACCCAAAAGCTATTGGTTGCAAATGAAAATAAAAGTTGTGTGTATCTCTTTCTGAATTTATTGTTAAGACTGTGACAAAGTTCTGGAAAGCAGAATGAATGTGCTACATAGTAAATGACCTTACCATATATGGCTCTATACAGAGACCTTCTTAGTAAATGTGCATGTGTGTGTGTGTGTGTGTGTGTGTGTGTGTGTGTGTGTGTTTGTGTAGGAAGGGTTATTTTTTCCATTAATGGTCAGGTCTAATTATTTCCTCCAAAACTATTTTGCTATTATTTTTTGTACATCAAGCAAGCATTCAAATATGTAAAGTCCTCATAAACTTCAGAATATTTTCCCTGTGGCATACTGACTTTCTGCCATCTCTAAGGAGCCATCTTTTATAATAGAGAATCAGGTAGGTGAATTACCTGGTGTGCTTATCCCTTTGAAGAATTTGTGCACTTAATGGTGGGAGAACTGGGGAAAGAGATTACTTTTACTATTCTGGGATACTCAGCATTTCAGAGTGTTTCATATATTCCTTAGCTAACTATTGGAAACAAATACCCTCATTCTAACTTCATAAATGTTGGGAATTTTGACATACTCATTCTTCTATATCTAAAGCATGTCCTCATCCAGAAATACAGTGGGATATACTAGGCATACAGCTACTTATTTAAAAATAATCTACCCATGGAAGATTAGAAGTTGAAAGTTCATAGAAGTTATCTTGAAACTCCATTTAATACTCTACCAAAAGGATGAAATACATCAATTTAAAAGATATATGAACAAATAAAAAGTGTATATGCTCTGTTAGAAGAATTTATGGCTGAACATTTCTTAGAAATAAAATGGTTTATTAAGTGTGACATGCAACACAATTGATCATCTTATTAAGTATAAAAATCTAGAACATCCCTGATTCAAAATAATAGCAACAGTGACAGATATATCTGATTATTACTCAGTTAAAGATTCAAGTACAGGAAATAGAAGTACTTACACATTTGACATGCATTTTCATGTCACTTAAAAGCATAATTAGTGCAACATTGCTCAGAATGTGACTATTCTAGTGCTATTGTTTTTAGATCTAATAATAGGTATTCTATTCCATGTTTAAGAAACTCATGATAAATATAGCTTATAAAAAGCCTTTCAAAATTCTGCATTAAGAAAATCAGAAAACCAGGTAACATGACTTACTTCTATAATCTCAGTACTTGGAATACTGAGGCAGGAAGAATTCCATGATATCAAGGCCAGCCTAGACTACATAGGTTACTTAAGATCAACATGGGCTCCAAGAATTAGATTTTGTCTCAAAACACTGAAAAAAATAAATAAAACAAGCAAAGGAAAGGCAAGGGAAAAAAAAACAAATGAGGCAATGAAACCTGTATTACCTGTATTTAAATCTTATGTCAAATATGAGCTGCTCTTTGACATCACAAAATTTATTCAGCTTTTGTGCTTCACAGTTTTCTCATTTGAAACAGATTAATTTTATTGTTATCATGAAAAGTTTGTGGACTTTCATTGATTTAATAAGCATAAAACAAAAAGGAATATAAGCATAGATAAGTACTACAGAAAGTTTTTTTTTTCCCTTATAAACAAAGGGGGGACTAATTTTGCCTCAAGCTCCAGTGTTCCTCTTCTGGTCAGCCTCTTTTACAAGAGTTTATCACAATGATGTGGCCAAGTGATCAAGATGATGGACTGCTAAAAAGAGATTATTTTTCAAATGTTTTGTGGAACAAGTCAAATAAAACATAAGCTTTAAAAATGTTGACAAAACAGGTTTTATGTTATTTCTTTTTGCTATAATTGTTTAAACACCGATGAAACAGGAATATTAGTTGAAATTGCTAGACTTTCAAACTCTTATATGCCTATTATGGTTCTTTCAATAGGAGCTAAAAGAAAAATAAACAGTTGCTGAATTGGGAAATTTGTTAGGCATTTAAGGCTGTGGAACAACAATTTGTTCAAAACAGCAGCCAGTCTTCTCCTGAGCTGTGCTTTGGTTGCTGTCTCCAGTGCTGTGCTATTTGTTTTGCCAAGCTTCCTAATTGTTATTTCTCTGTCTGAATTTATTCTGAACTGATAATTCATGGTCTAATTATACACCTTCCATCTTTCATTTGTGTAGGGCAAGTTTAATATTATTGCAGGTTGACTGTATTCTCTCTTAATATCTATCTGAAACTCAACCAAGTTCACAAAATATTAATGGCAATATAATCAATTTCTAGTGTCTATAGAATTTGATGGCAAAATCCCTGCTTTATGTACTGTTCTGGGAGATTCACATAGTTATATTTTTCCCCATTTCCCTCTTAATGGAACTGTTTTAGTATTCTTTAAAATTATGCCTATTCCTGACACAATCAGTAATTGTTTCAAGAAGAGTCATATTTGGTCTTTAATGATTTACACATGATTTTTATTCTATTCTGCTTTTTTTATTCCCTGATATTTATGGGCTACCCCTTATGATTTTTTTAGGGTCTAAGCTTTTTTTTCTGAATAGAGTTCAATTCCTCCTGAAAATGAACTTCAATACTACCTCTTCATGGAAAGATTAGTACATTACTAATTGATATATAATGAAATGCAAAACTTTACTCCATTCAGTGTTATATGTCACATTAACATTTCACAACAAAAATGTTTCCTCATATTTTAGCACAACATACTTGAAACGGAGTAAGCTCTGAATGCAAACAACAAGAAAATGACTAGACTTGAGGAGTAGACTGAAAGAATGTCGCAGATCTAAATTGCTTTTCATTTTAGGAAGTATAATTCTAATTGGAATGCCTCAACTGTTAATTTAATTAAATGCCAGTTTAAGTACAAAACCATATTACAGTGAACTGACACACCATTTCATTTAATTAATTGTAAACCTTAAGATTTGATTATATGCAGTTTTCCTTCAGATAATTTACTTGTTCACAGCTTTGACACAAAAGATTTCAAACTAATATGAAGTGATCAGCAAAGTGTAACTAATTCATAAGCTAAAATTTTCAATTTTTTTTACTGTTGTTAGATCACTTATGATAATTCAAACTCCTGATTTTTGTTTTCCCTTGGTTAACTATAAGTTGTAGACTTTTCCCTGTCCACATATGCAATTGTAGTATAATGACTGTAAATATACCAAATTTATAAATATAATGCTTTTTTAGTAATAAAAAGGATTGAAACTTTTGTTTTAGAGAAAATGTAGATAATAAAGAGTACTGATGTTTCAGAAAAATCTAAAATCTCAATGGAATCATGGTTTCTCCAAGGATGTCTAGGACAATGTCTTTCAATGTTTTCTCTTTGAATATGAATAAATTGAAGCATGGAAAATTTATATACCATAATTTTCCCTTATTTTGTCTAATGACCTATATGACAGAGATCCATTTTAGAGAGAGGTAAAAAGAATTTAAAATCAGAATTATGGGACTTCTGGGGAAGATGGCTGACTAGCAGACACGCCATAAACCTCGGGGAAATTAGGGCCAGGTTCTTCAGCAGGGACCCAGCTCGTGGACATTAGCTGCGGCCACAAGCCGAATTCCAGGCACCTCCAAGTGCAGGATCTGCACGACTAGAAGCGGACAGCATGGAAAAAAGCTCGCAGGAAGCAGTGAGTCCTCAGGGTAGGCTGTGCCGGAGCGGCTCTTGGCTGCCTGCCGCCTGAGCCTCTCTTTCGGCGGGCCAGCTTTCCTTGGGCTTTGGCCCCCACCCTCCCGCCCTCTGTCTATCCTGCTCCTCCCGGGCACTCGCCTGTCTTTCTTTTTCAACTTTCTGACGGTTTTTCAAATTTATTTCTGATATTAATATTCTTTCTCAATCAACCATCGATACACAGCCCCTCCCCCCGTCCTTCTGCCTCCAG
>PVHP010052311.1:0-11112 GCA_004024765.1 Zapus hudsonius
AGATGCACTATGGGAGCAACTGACGGGGAGGCTACTAAAAATAGAATCTAGGTAATCCAGAATGGTGTATATTTGTTAACCTATACTGATCTCACGCTCCAATGGAGATTGTGTTTGTATTTTTCAGGATGCAGCAAGAGAGCTGTGGCCCATCTAACCCTATCAACCGACCGCAGGCAGATAGATGAGATCCTGGCAAGAGATGAGCCACCACAGTCATACCGTGGAGGATCCATATGGAACCCCGCAGAGAATGATGGGATGAACAAGGGACCCACAGCCATTCAATCAACACAGGATAAGCCAGTGAGACGGAAACCAACGATTTTTGACACAAAGACCCCTAAGCTCACAATATTAAAGCAGCCTTAATACCATCTACCACGACTCAGGGAACTGAGCAGAAGAGGGGGCAGAAAGATTGTGAGAGCCGTGGTGGGGAAGACTATCCAGAGACATGGCACCCCTCAGTAACAACACACTTGGGCCAGGAGAACGGGGCTGAGTACTAGGCTATCCATGATCCCCTGCCCCAAGGACTGATCCAGATGGCCCACGAAGGAGGATATCCAGCTGACTGGGGATGGGGAGGGGGGCACTGGGGAATTGGGGATAACAACTCATTGTTGGCCCACTAAATAATGTACCTCATTATGGACAATATAAAAGAAATTAAAACAAAACAAAAAAAGTTCCTCCCAAGCTGTTTTTGGTCAGGTGCTTATGACAACCCCAGGAAGCTGACTGCCCCAAACCCCAATACCAGTTTTCTCCATTCTCCAAAATCGAAGAAAAGAATGAACCCAAAAGAAAACTAAGCCATAAAATATATAAAGTGATTAAGAATACAAACGGCAGATATGGATGCCCAGTCACAAAATGTTTTTTTGGGTTTTGGGTTTTTTTTTGTTTTTTTTTTTTGCCAACTTTTCTCACAGATATTACCAAAAGGGTCTGCTAAGGGAGGGTCCTAAGATTTAAAAAGGCAATCGAACTTAATATGGTAATTAATTTTTAGATCTATCAAACTGTAGGGAGAGAGTAAACTAACACTGAGTAGTTATTTGTTACTTTAGTAAGGTTTCTCCCCCCACTCTACCAACTTTATTGCCACAGGAAGTCTCTGGCCTGATTACTCCATAATTCGTGGGACCCAAGTTCTTGCCCCAGTGCTAGAAGTTGAACTCGGGGCCTCGTGGATGGACGCATAGAAATCAAATTTTAACCCTCACCCAGCAGGTGTAGTTCCTGATGACCGACAGGCAGACTCAACAGCACCGTTCACTTCAGGTGCTGGGTCACACCCGTGCTGTGCAGAGGAGTGGGGACAGAGGTGCCTGGCCCCGTCTGGGGTTGACATCCGATGAGCAAAGAAACGGCCGTGTGCAAATGAATTCGGTGACATGAACTTGAGCAGGTGAGGGAAGACAAGCAAAATAACGTGGCTACAACCATCTCCTCGTCATTTCCTATGGAAATATTCATGGATAATGCCTTTGGGGGGGGGGTACTGGGGCTTGAACCCAGGGCCTTGTGTGTGCTGGGCAAGCACCCTATCAGGCCCATCCTCACTTCCCTCAGTTACTCTGTCTAGCTGTGCCTAAACTTTATGACAGTAAGCGGTGAGAGGCCAAAGTTCACTCTGATATTCCTGGTTTCTCTTGAGTCGGTTTGTTTGTTTTTGTTTTTTTTTTTCAGTCTCTTGAAACTTTAAGTAAACAAATCTAGCAGCCAGTGAAAATGGACACACCCAGAAACTCTCAGCGAAACTCAGACTGTACAGTTCACCAGGGACTCTCCCATTCCACGTAAAGGTGGCCTCGCCTGCAGCTAAAGGTCAAGGTCGGAAGACAAGCCTCCCTGGCAGGGTCCAGAAGCAGCGGCACAAGCCACTCCTCTGGCTTTCCCTTCATTTCATCTAGGTCTGAGATTCCCTGAAAACTCAGACGTACAAGCTGCCGGAGGCTAGCGGGCTCTTCTGGATGGTATTATGACCAGACTGACTTCAGCCCTCTGGAAACAGCCCCCCCGGCCACCATAAGCCCACCTTGAGTCAGGGGACCCTATTCTAAAACCCACCTGGCTGGAGCCAGGCCTGGTGGGTACGCCTGGAAGCCCACTGAAAGCCCCAGGCTGCCTGGCCTTAGTGAGGCTTTGTTGCAGAATACCAAGGAGGAAAGGGCAGGCAGAGAGCTTGCTTGGTGTGCCCGAGGCCTGGGTTCCTCCCTGCCTCTGCCAAGGGAAAAAGAAGTCCAGCTGGCCAAGCTGCTTCCCACGGCCTCTAGAGACAGCTCGCTGGGTACCGCAGGCGGCGCACTTTGACAGAGGGGCTCCTTGGGTGCTTGCAAGTCAATCCCACAGGAAGCCAGGGAAGATGAATAACACACTGTTACCTCCCTTCTGAAATAGAAACTTCTCTAATCTCTGCCCTTGCCGCCCAAGTACTTCACACGGAACTGCAATGCACAATTAGTCACTGAAGTCTGCCACGCTGTTAGCCATGTAAAAAGCTTAAAAGGTTGGCAACCATCAACATTTCCAAAACATCCCCGCCAAACCCTGACCCCAAGGCCGCCACAGGGCAGCGTTTTCTCTGCAATAACAAACAGAGACACAAAAGGCGAAAGGAGAAAGAGGTTGTATTTTGCCACGGCCAAGCTCTTTTCTGTGTGATTTCTTTAGAAGTCATTTCTTTCCAGAGCTGAGCTCTACCTCCTGAAACCAAAAATGGTTCTTCCCCTCGAACAGAACAATTTCCATTGGCTCCACCTTTCAAAAATTGAGTAAAATCCAAAGCAACAACTTATACAACATACAAAGACAGTAATTCTGAACAAACTTTAACCAAGTACCCCAAATGTTAGAGCCAGAAGCTGGACATTTTATAAAAGATTAAAAGTGTGTGTTCTTTCCTACACTTACCCACTCTTCGACATTGGGGGGCTGCTCGTCATAAATGTGTTCCTTGTCCCACAAGATATTAGACTTGTCATACTGGTCCATCTTTCTTCGGGTTTTCACAGCAAAGAAAATTATCAAAGCAAAAGCCACAATAATCATGAATCCCAAGACAATGGCGATAGCCTGAAAAAAGATTAAATACATTGACATAATTAACTTAAATGCTTGTCTAATTGCAGTCTACCTTCTATGAGTTAAAACCCTTACCTACCTAAGGGCCTAATAAATACCTGTGGTTTAATGAGTATAAAACTGAAGCAAAAATCAGGTGTGGTGGCACACGCCTTTAATCCTAGCACTCAGGAGGCAGAGGTAGGAGGATCGCCGTGAGTTCAAGGGTACCCTGAGACTACATAGTGAATTCCAGGTCAGCCTGGACACCCTACCTCAAAAAACAAAAAAAAAAAAAAAAAAAAAAAAACTGAAGCAAATGATGCGTTTGTTATATCATGAAAACTAACCTGTACTGAAGGGACTAAAGCTAGCCAAGCATGTGTGTATGATGGTGAGGACACACGGACGTAAACATATGCATACTATCTGATTCACTCTCAGAACATGCTTAAAACTATCATCAGCCCATTAGAGCTGTGCAAAACCATTTCTAAAATATGACCATTTTTAATGTTTTATTATTTATGAGAAAGAGAGAGAGAATGGGCGCACCAGGGCCTCCAGCCACTGCAAACGAATGCTAGACGCATGCTCCACCTTGTGCATCTGCTGGGGAACTGAGCCCGGGTCCTTAGGCTTTGCAGACAAGTGCCTTAACCTTCTGAGCCATCTCTCCAGCCCAGCTGTCATATTTTTATAATTGGATGAGAACTAGTAAATTAACATTTTGTTGTTGTTTGGTTTTTGTTTGTAGCCCAGGATGGCCTAAACTAATTTTGTAGTCAAGGCTGGCCTTGAACTTCTAATCCCTCTGGCTCTACTTCCCAAGTTTTGGGATTATAGGTTATGTACTATCATGCCCAGTTCACTTTCTTTTCTTTTAAAACAGGGTATGGGCTGATTTGAGCTCCTGATCCTCCTGTCTCTACCTCCTAAGTGCTGGAATAACAGGCCCAGCCTGCAATCTCGTTCATGACACATGCTTGCAAATCCTTTTACACTGAATGCAAGTTTCAGTACACAGACTGAAGTCGGGGATCCCACCAGCTAGAAAGAGGAACAGATGGAAGTGTGTTTCCTTTGGTCTGGCAGGCTTTCTCCATTAGAAAGGGCCTCCTGACAGGGACATTCCTCCTTCTCCTGGTTTGTCCAGTGTCAGCAGAACGTATGAAGTGGCACAGTGGCCCTCCCTGGACAGCCGCTGATGTAACAAGCTCTCTTTCCATCTGTCTGTCTCGCAGACATCATACTTCCAAGAACACAGGGTGGTCAGAGGACTATGAGGCATGGGGTATGGGGAGAGCAGACAGAAGTACCATTCTACCAGTTCTGTCTTTGCTTACCAGACAGTCTGAGTTAAGTACCAATTCCACCAACTTTCGGTCCTTAGCACAGACATGTCTGAGCTAGGAGTACTATCAACTCTTGGTCCCCAGTGAGCAGACACACGGGAAACAATACTAATTATAGCAGCTCAGCAACGAGAGTTGCTGGTCTCTGAAATGGGAGAATCAACTCTACCAGTTCTCGGGGCCTTATTTCCACCTACAGGTCTGAACAGTGATAACAAACGCCCTGGAAACCTACACCCAGGCAGTCACTGGAGAAAGTCTCACCTCAAAAGAGTGACTCATTCACCTCAAGAATGGGAATTCCTGAGTCGGTGTAAGAGAGGGGGGAGGGGTCGTGAGTTGAATGTAATTAGGATGACTGACTCAAGGTTTCTGAAGGCAGGACTCTGTGTCCATGGCACACTGCATCGCCTGGATAGCTTTTTAAATCTGGACACGCTGATCTGCTAAACACCCCTGAGAGAAATCAAGAGCCTGCAGAGATGCAAAGACACCCGTGTTCACGGACTGGAAGACTTAGTGGAAAAGTGACAACAGTCCCCAAATTATCTACAGATTCAATGCAACTCTTCACGACCCTAGCAGGCATTCTGCAAAGGAAATAATAAGAATAATCGACTATAAAAACAGATCAACTAGTCCTAGAAATTCTTAAGGGGGCTGGGCATGGTGGTGCATGCCTTTAATCTCAGCCCTTGGGAGGCAGAGGTAGGAGTGTCTCTCTATGAGTTTGAGGCCAGCCTGGAACTAAGGGAGTGGGTTTCTCAAGCGGAGGAAGTGGTCCTCCAACCTGCACACATGAAGTACCACATGCATGCCCAGACCCATACTCAAGCACACACACAAAGATTTAAAAAAGAGGAAATGCTGAGAGCGAGACCTAACCTCAAAAAAAAAAAAAAAGAAAAGAAAAAGGTGTAAAGATTCTGAATATATACTTCCCCAAAGATGACAAATGTTTAATAAGTACATGAAAAAAAATGCTTTACAACATAGGCTGTCAAGGTAATACAAATCAAAACTACGAGGTGCACATAGGGACACACTTGTAATTCCAGCCCTATGAGGCTGGAGCAGGACTGGTGTGGGTTTAAGGCCAGCCTCAGATACAGAGCAATACACTGTTTCAAAAAAAAAAAGACAAATCAACCAAAAAAAATAACAAACCTACAAGTACCACTCACACCCATGGCAGGGCTAGAATCAGACTAACAACAAGCATCGGTGAGGAAGTACAAAAATGCCAAGTTTCATACATTTCTGGAGATTAAAAAGGTTGAACCTCTTTGGAAAACACTGGCAGTTCCTCAAAAGGTTGGAGTCACTATGTGATTCACCAATTCTACCCTAGTATCTACCCAACCCAAGATATATAAAAAACAGTCACATAGAAACTTGTACATCAGAGATCCTAACACTAGCTGGGCATGGTGGCTCATACCTGTAATCCCTGCACTTGGAAGACAGAGGCAGGAAGGTTTACACAAGCTCCAGACCAAGGAGTGCCACATAGCAAGACCGTCTCATGAATAATGAAATGGGGCTGCAGAGACGGCTCAGTGGTTAAAGGCACTTGCTTGCAAAGCCTGCTGACACACGTTTAATTCCCCAGCACCTGTGTAGCCAGATACAAAAAGTGGTGCATGGGTCTGGAGTTCATTTGCAGTGGCAAGAGGCCCTGGCATCATACTGTCTCTCTAAGTAAATAAATAAAAATAAGCCAGGCATGGTGGCGCACGCCTTTAATCTCAGCACTCAGGAGGCAGAGGTAGGAGGATCGCAGTGAGTTCAAGGCCACCCTGAGACTACATAGTGAGTTCTAGGTCAGCCTGGGCTAGAGTGAGACCCTGCCTCGAAAAACCAAAAAAAAAAAAAAATCTAAATAAATAAAAATATCTAGAAAGCAAAAGGATCATAACACCATTGTTTTTTATATGCATGTGTATATGTGTGTATTGTTGTTAACTCAAGTTGTTCAGTAATCCACAGTAATCTTTGTGGGTCTCTGCGGTTGCTTACAGGAAGGATGGACTAAGGGAGGCGGTCACTCTGCCAGAGTGAGCCCTTCCTCCAGAGTGGACAGCCCTCTCAGTAGGGGGCGGGATGGAAGGAAGCTCAAGGGGAAGGAAATCTCTCCCGCCGCACCAAGCCCCAGTGCGCGCGTGCGTGCGTACGTGCATGTGTGTGTGTGTGTGTGCTTGCGTGCGTGCGTGCGTGTGTTAATGGCTTCTCTCTCTTTCTGTTTGGACCTGTGAAAGGGAGTCAGCCTCTTCCACCATGATGGAACTTCCCCTGGATCTATAACTTCAGTAAATCCCTTCCTCCCATAACTGCCTGGTTTGAAGGGTCATCCTAGTGGTGTGTGGCTGACTGTGACAGTATGTGTGCATGTGTTTATGAATGAATGCAGGTGCACATGGAGGTTGGAGAATAGCCTTGAGTGTCATTCCTCTAAGGTCTCACTGGCCTGGAGGGCATCAAGTAGGCACTGGCTGGCCAGCTAGCGCAGGGATCCTCAGGGCTGGGGTTAAAGCACATGCCACCACAGCTGGCTGCTGAGTCCTTGTGCCTGTGCGCAATCCCTCCAATCCCATAACGCTATCTGTAACAGTCGGTGTGAAAATAGTCCTAATGTCCATCAACTGACGGGTAGACAAAATGTAACATAAGCGTAAGATGAAGTATATTCAGCAATATAAAGATGACAAAGCATAGACAAACCTTTAAAAAAAAACTTAATTATGATAGCTGAGATGAGCCAACCACAGGAGACCACGTATTGTAAGATTCTCGATACCTAGCGAACAGGCAAATCTGTATAAGATACTAATCTCTGGTTGCCCAGAGGGTTAGGAAAGAACGGTGAGCAACTGCTAATGATATAGACATTTCTTTAGAGGACAGTGAAATCTTTTTTAAATTGTGTTATTTGTACCATTCCGTGAATGAATTATAAACTACTAGCTGGGCATGGTGGCGCACGCCTTTAATCCCAGCACTCAGGAGGTCAGCCTGGGCTAGAGTGAGACCCTACCTTGAAAAACCAAAAAAAAAAAAAAAAAAAAAAAAAAAAAGAATTACAAACTACTAAACTGTTCTTTAAATAGGTAGAACCAGTGCCTAAGGCCCCCTGGTTCAATTCCCTAGTACCCACATAAACCAGACCCACAAGGTGGTGGCCCTGGCATGCTCACACTCACGTTCTCTCTCTCTCTCTCCCCCTCTCTCTCTCTCTCTCACTGCTTTAAAATGAATAAGTAAAATATTTTTTAAAACATAGGTAGAACTATATGAACTGTTAAGTATATCATCATGACACCCAGGCCCTCCCCCACATTCTGACATAATTAAAAGTGGGGCCTTGGCATCAATCATTTTTAAATGTTCCCAGGTTATAAGAGCCCCTGACCTCAGGGGAGGAGGGGAAACAACCAAAACACCATCCTACCTCCTGGGGGTCCACGACACAGTAGTGATACAAATACTGATCCACGTAGAGTCCAGTTCCTCCCGGAGTATAAAACTGGCTGCAGAGGTTATATATTTGTGAGCCATATATCGATCCGGAAGTCTGGGAAGTCGGGTTGACTCCCATGATGTACACAATCGTGGCGATGAACACCATGATGCCCAGGACAGCGCTCACTATGATCACGGTCAGGTAGTATCTTCTCGTTCTTGACATTCCAGATCTTACGACACTGGTAATAAATATCACCAACGAGGCAATGAAGCAAAAGGCAGCCATGGCTAACATGAACCCTTTCGCCGCTCTTGGATCTGTGTAGCCTCCGTAGCCATAACCGTAGCCATAACCGTAGCCGTAGCCACTTCCGTAGCTGCCGTAGCCACTTCCCCCCAAAGGGAAGCCGCCGCCGCCGAACATGCCAGTTACCCCGTAGCCTCTGTCCCAGGCAAGCGTGGAAGCCACACAGGCAAAGATGGCGATGCACATGACAATGATGAGCATGGACAGGATCCGAATCACGCCTGGAGGCGAGGTCCACTTGTAGAAATGGAGGATCTCATCTTCCGGGTAGTAGGAGTAGGCCGGCTGAGACAGCATCGGTCGAACATGCATCTCGCCGCCATATAGGTCATTGCTGGGTGCGTAGTGGTTGGGTTTGCTGAAATGCACGAGAAAAAAAAAAGCCTAGTTGTAAAACTGCTAGGAATAAGTGAGGTCAGCTGTTGGCGTATGGAAGCGTGATGAACGCCCCAGTGAGCAGCAGGTCACCCCAAGGGCCATTCGAAGATGATCCTGGTGCCCAGGCCCAGAGCGGCCAGCAGACTCTGGCTGCTGGGGGACAGGCGAGGTGCAGCCCATGCAGATGCTAAGGGTCTTGGAAACACACCTTGACAATGATTGCTCTGTGCGACAAAGGTTCTCAGAATCTGCTCTCTGTAAGGATCATCTGGAAAAGTGTAAAATTCTCAGGTGACGGGCTGGAGAGATGGCTCAGCAGTTAAGGCACTTGCCTCCAGTGCCTAAGGCCCCTGGTTCAATTCCCAGGTCCCACATAAGCCAGACCCACAAGGTGGTAGCCCCGGTGTGCGCTCTCTCTCTCTCTCTCTCTCTCACTCTCTCTCTGCATGAAAATGAATAAATAAAATATTTTTTTAAAAAAGGGGTGGAGTCAATGTTTTTAAAAAAAAATTCTCAGGTGACAGGGGCCTAGCAAGTGCCAGGGTCCGGGTTCCACTACCACTCGGGGGAGGAGACCCCGATGGTACACATGCCATCAGCAAAATCACAGTGGGCATGGATGGGACCCAGGATGGGTTTGCGGCAATGCTCTCAGCCTTACTGCCTGTGTGGCACAAGGCAGGTGGATTCAGACATGATACCCACACTGGCCTCACACTCAGCTACTTAGAACGAGCATTCATTCATTTATTCATTTCAAGGCTGGCTGCTGGAGTCGCCAGGCTGACTTGTGCTGGGCAATGGAGATACAGAAATTAAAAAGTAAAGAAAGAAAAATAAAGAAACCTTTAGCTCAATGGAAGAGCATTTGCCTACCAGGCACACAGCCCTGTTTTCAATCCCTAGTATCACCAAGATTTTTTTTTAATATTTTATTTATTCATTTTCAAGCAGAGAGAGAGAGAGAGAGAGAGAGAGAGAGAGAGAGAGAGAGAGAGAGAGAGAGAGAGAGCGCAGCAGGGCCACCACCTTGTGGGTCTGGCTTACGTGGGTCCTGGGGAATTGAACCCGGGGCCTTAGGCACTGGAGGCAAGTGCCTTAACCGCTGAGCCATCTCTCCAGCCCAAGATTTTTTTTTTTAACTCAAGGCTAAAGATATTGAGCAAATTACTACATAATATAGTTAATTATGTCAAAGTGGCAGAAACCAACTACATGATGAAAGCCCATCAAGGTATGCCTAATTGGATCTTGATTCTTTATAAAATATGCTTTGCACCTCCCAGTAATTTAATTACAAACTGCTTGCCGGTGTCAGAACCACTGAAGTGTGGCCACAACTGAGTCTGAGAACTTTGGGCCCTAGGGGTGGAAAATTCTACGATCCCCTTTGGTTTTGCCTTTATCTCATAGACCACCTTCTACCTTCCTCTTCCCCAACCAACATATCTGTAGCTGTTGCTGATCATGAGAATTTATCTGTGTGATAAAAAGAAATTATCTGTGTGTAATAACGGGACAAAAAACGACATGGAGAAACTGGAGACGGACCACTGATATGCTGGCCTTCGAAAATGTCAAGAAGAAAACTCCTTTTGGGTGGTCTCTGTGCGGGTGTTGTGAACACCTTGGCTGTACACTCTGGAACACACAAGCACTTACTTCTCTAAGGGACAGACCCAGAAGTGGGATTTCTGAGGCACCAGAAGTCTGTGTACCTTCAGCCCCACGCGACAATACCGGTCTGTTCTGCAAGTTGAATGCGCCACCGGGACTCCCATCACCAACGTACAATTTCACAACATTGCTGATGAAAAAAACCCCACAGTGGAAAGAGTCCAAACATCCACCCACCATGGGATGAGTAACCGTGACGTATCCATGAGACAGAACACTGCAGGAGCTGTCCAGTGTGGGTGTCCTGAGCACTGGGAACGATTCTGGTCTCAACTGAGATGTGCTACGAAGTAAAAGGTGCGTGGATCCCAAACAAACAACACGTAGAGAACGCATCTCACAAATCTTTCTTGTTTTCTGAGACAAAGCCTCACTCTGTATGTGGACTACTCTGGAACTATGGAGGCTTGAACACATGGCAAGCTTCCGAGTGCCATCAAGCCCAGCTATGAATAATTTGGGGGGAGGAAAGGCAGACTTTTTTTGGTTTCCCAAGGTAGGGTCTCACTCTAGCCCAGGCTGACCTGGAACTCACTCTGTAGTCCCAGGCTGGCATCAAACTCACAGCGATCCTCCTGCCTCTGCCTCCTAAGAGTGTGCCACCACACCCAGCTCGAATCGTTTAATATCAATCACTTGTTCTCATCGTTTTGAGGTGTCATTTTCTTTTTAATTTGTAGTACTGGGAATTGAACCCAGCACACACTCCACCGCTGAGCTATACCCCCAGTCAATTGCCTTATATGGTGCTACTATGATACAAAAAAAGATGAATTATGAATCCATGCAACTAACATGGACACATCTCCTAACACTGAATGAGACAAGAGAAAGGAACAGATTTAGTGCCATGATATTCAT
>PVHP010052312.1:0-11028 GCA_004024765.1 Zapus hudsonius
CTCTCTCTCTCTCTCTCTCTCTCTCTCTCTCTCTCTCTCTCTCTCTCTCTCTCTCTCTCTCTCTCCTCGCAAACAAATAAAAATATATATTTAAAAAAGAAATCACAGGGCCACGCCCCCTCCCAGGACTATGGCAAATGTTAAATGCCATACATCTCAGTCCCAGCCAGTGTAGATTGAGGGAGGAGCTAGACAGTGTCCACTTACATCTTCCTTCACTCCCAGAAGCAGGACTTCTGGGGACCCAGGAGCCATGGACACTGCCCATGAAAGGCAGGCTACAGCCACTGTGCCCAGTGCTAAGGTCTGCAACACTGGTACAAAACAAGAGCCTTTCTGCCCACAGGGAGCAATGCACACACAGCAGCACAAACACACACGTGTGTACACAAGCACAGAGAGGCACCCAGGCACGGACTCTCCTCCACAAATGTGTAGCACACTGACACATGTGCACACCTACCTCCATGCATGCACACATATGAGTGTATGTCTGAGGGCATGTGTTCACACACACAGTTCACCCAGACATGCATCCATGGATGTGTGCTTACGATGCACACACACACACACACACACACACACACACACACACACACACACACTCAGGACCCCAGTTGCCATGTGTCACCACTGTGCATGTGTTTGTGGTCTCTGGGTTTCTTCTTCTCCTGCTTTGGGCTCTGTGACCACTGTGCTGAGAAGCAGTGTAGATCTTGGAAGCTGGGCTGCAGCGTGCATGCTGGGTATGCAAGCTGGGTTCTGCTGCACCAACTCACTCCTGTCTGGCTTTTGCTGGCAGGAGGTGGAGGGCAAGGTGCCAGAGAGGACCTCTGGAGTGGTTCCTCAGAGCCTTCCACCGCCTCTCTGGACCCACCTCCTCCCTGGCCATAACCCCCCCCCCATCTTAACTGATCGCTGTTGGCTGGCTAAGCTGGTCCCTCAATACCCTGCCTCTGGGTATTGGAGTCCCTACTGGAGAGATGAAGCCCAGAGGGGTGGGCCACTGGCTGTGAGCTAACAAGAGGGAGGGGAGAATGAGGTCACCTCTCCTCAAACCAGAGTTATTCACATCCGTGTCACAGTGACATTCAATGCGCATGTTTGAGTCACAGCGTGGGCACCAAAGAGCTGTCACTGTGGTGGGTGGCCCCTTGCTAGGGAGGTCATGACCTCACCTAGGAGAGATGACCCAGCAGCAGTGGGAAGGGACTGCCTCATACCCACGCCAGCCAGTATTGTCCACCCTCCTGTGTGTCGTCCCTCCATCCCTCCTTCTTTTCCCTCCCAGCGGGACCTTCCTATGGCTACCTTTCTGCATCGCCCAGCTCCACAGCCACTTGGGTTATGAGGCCTGGGGGAGAAGGGGAGCCCAGCACCTGCTCCAGGAGGACAGGGCAGGAAGGTAGCAGGCTCCCCCTCTTGGCCACATAAAATCCTGTGATGGCCTTGGTCTTGCTTGGAGCCAGTTCCCAGCACCCCAGGGCCCTCCCTCTCCTACCCTTCAGGGTAGAACATCTGAGCCTGTGAAAACAACATGAAGTGTTGGCCAGGCATGATTGCACCTGCCTTTAATCCCAGCACTCGGGAGGCAGAGGTAGGAGGATCAAAGTGAGTTCAAGGCCACCCTGAGACTACACAGTGAATTCCAGGTCAGCCTGGGCTAGAGCGAGACCCTACCTCGAAAAAAAAAAAAAATGAAGTGTGTCCCCCAGCCTAGTCACACCCCTCCCAGGACACCACTCTCCAGGCCCTCCTTGACCATGGTGCTGGTTGCTGTCTGGTTGGGCCTTTATCTGGGTTGGGAGAGGGATCAAATCCCTGTTATCTAGTCCTGCTTGTCAGAAGGCCTACAATAGGCTCACCCCCACCCAACCAGGCCAGGCCCAGCATTTGTGACCATGGCCTTGATCAGAGCCCTTCCCCAGGCCGCCTATTTGCTCCACAGGAAGTCTTCAGGCCCAGGGACAGGGACAGAGGGCCCTGCACCCTGGAAGTCACACGCAGGGCTGTTAACGGGAATATAAAGAACATTTTATCAATCTTTAAGATGCTAGAATTCAGTAAGTCCACTGCTTCTGATGGTCACTTCCAGACACGGTGTGAGTGCACTTCTCTTTGCCTTTCGAAGCTCAAAGCTTCTGTCACCCCTTGGCAGACTCTCCCCATACTCTTGGAGAGTCCTCACCTGAATCTTCCTGCTGACAGTGACCTTGCGACTTGCTCAAGGTTACCCCCTTCTGAGGACATGGTCTCAGGCCTCAAGCTCTCTGATAAGAGGTCTTGGGCACCTGGTGACAGCAGGAGGGAGGACAGTGTCACCTGGACTGCAAGAGACACGGTGACGCAGTGCACAGTCTGCTCTGGCCTTCAGGGGCTATGGACCCTGGGCAGCTCGCCAGCCCTGGTTCCCTCTTTCATGAAATGAGGCAGCCATGCCCATTTCCTGGGCAGAATTCCAAAGCCAACAGGCCTCATAGTCACCTGCAGGCTTGTGACAACCCAGGGCACTGTTCCCCTGCCACTGAGGGAGCCATCAACTCAGGGCTGGTGTTCCGGTGCCAGGCTAGCCTTGAGTTCCACCACTGTAGGTCACTGGGAAGGTCAGCTGTGGGTGAGAAAAACACAAGTATGAAGTCTCTGCTGTGAATCCTGTGGGTTGGAATAAGCCCGCAAGCCATGACAACGACCCTCGTGTCACCCAGCAGGTGTCCACCTGGACCCTGAGCTCAGCAGGAAGGTGTTTGGGGAACTGATCTTGAGTCTGGTTTTCTGATTGAGGATAGCCCTAAGAAACCTTCAAAAATGAGGACACAACCCCACCCCCTCCGTATCCCTCCTCCTTCTCACACTCAAGTTCTCAACCACTCTCCCCTCCCCCACCCAGATGTGCTCCCGGGACCTCCTGTCCTCCCCCAGCTAGCTTTCTTTTTCTCTTTCTCTACCCAGAAAATGTTCCACTCTCTCAGACCTACCCAGATCATTGTTTGACATAAGCAGGTGCTTCCACTAATTCACACTCCACGTGGCTGGCTGGATTGGGCAGACTTTGCAAGCTAAGTGGCTAAAGGCACTTGCTTGCAAAGCCCACCACTGGCCCAGGTTTGATTCCCCAACATCTGCATAAAACCAGACACAAAAGAGGGCACACGTAACATCTGGAGTTTATTTGCAGCAGCAAGAGACCCTGACATACCCATACAGGCATACATGCACACATAAAAGATGTCTGTTGAGACCAGCCAGGTAATGTGAATGCCTGTGGATTGGTGGAGTGTACACACATCCAGCGGTGTTTGGAAGAAATATCATTTAAAGGAGGGGGTGCACTGGCGTGTTCCCCGAACTGAGTGTCCTCGCAGCTTTTACTCAGTTCCAGGCAGTCAAAGCTGTGGGAAGTCAGAGCACAAGACAGGTCAGGAGTTGTTTGGTGAGGTTGATTTCATCCGGAAATCTTTGGAGAAGCTATGAGCTCCTGCCTTCAGGAAGCTCCACAGCCTTCCATGTCCGCAGACTCAGCTTGTGCAAAGATTTCCCCGTTGGGGGAACTGAGCAGAAGAGGGGGTGGAAAGATTGCAAGAGCCATGGTGGGGGAGAACTCCCAGAGACATTGATCCCCTCAGTAACATCATACTAAGGGGGATGGAACCAGGTTGACTCCTAGGCTATCCATAACCCCCTACCCCATGGACTGATCCAGACTGCCCACGGAGGAGGATATCCAGCTGATTGGGGACAGGGAGGAGGGAAATTGGGATATCAACTCATTATTTGTTCATTCAGTGTATCTAATTATGGATAATAATAATAATGTTTTTTTTAAAAAGGTTTCCCTGTTGGGAATGAATGAATGTGCTATCCACCGTGGATGATGGGAATGAATGAGCATGCTATCCACAGTGAAGAACTTAACTGAAACAAATGAGAAGCCAAACACTGTGTCCCAAACTGGCAGCTTCTTCAACCTGCATGGGAAGGGTTAGGGCTAGGGCTAGTGTTAGGGTTGTGTTTAGGGTTTAGGGTTAGGGATAGGGTTAGGACTAGGATTAGGGTTAGGGCTAGGGTTAGAGTTAGAGATAGGGTTAGGGTTAGTGTTAGAGATAGGGTTAGGGCTAGGGCTAGGTATAGGGTTAGGGCTAGGATTAGGGTTAGGGCTAGGGTTAGGTTTAGGTATAGAGTTAGGGTTAGAGTTAGGGATAAGGTTAGGGTTAGTGTTAGAGATAGGGTTAGGGCTAGGGCTAGGTGTAGGGCCCCAAATCTCTGGAGAGAGAGGTGTTCCTCTGTCCTTATGCAGAGAAAGAATGGGTTGGGCCTAGAACTTAGCAAGGGTTAGTGTTAGGGTTAGGGCTAGGGTTAAGGTAAGGGTTAATTATTGGGTTAGGTCTAGGGCACAAGTGTTTTGGTTTGCACACCTGTGGCAGTGCCCCAGGCCAAGTTGGCAGCTACCCCCAGAGTCTGTTAATAGTTGACTTCTTTGATGGACACTGGGCATGAGGTCATCTCTGGGCCGTCACCATGGATTTCCACATCAGAATGCAGCCTCCCCCTTTTGGGTCAGTAGGGGTGGTCTCCAGCTAACCATCTCCGGTGGAGGTGTCCACAGATAGTTCTGAAAAGGAGCACAAGGTGGGGATGGGGGATTTTGTGGGATTTTGTGCTTTATTAAAGGCACCATGAGCCACTCGCTTCAATCTACTGAAACACAATGAATTGTGAAGTTTTCTCACCAAATATCAGATGAACCTGAAACCCTTCATTTCGTGGGTCACAGTGTTGAAGCCCAGTTTGTCCCTGAGCCCAGGCCTGTTGCCCTCCACCTTACACATGTCTGGGCCTCAGTTTCTTCACTTTTGATTGATTTGCAAGCAGAGAAAGACAATGGGCACGCTCTGGCTGCTGAGGCAAACAAACTGCAGGTGCATGCATCACTCTGCATCTGGTTTTCCATGAGCACTGGAGAATCAAACCTGGGTCCATAGGTCTTGCAGGCAGGTGCCTTAACCACTGAGCCTTCTCTCTCCAACCCAGCTTCTTCACTTTTAAAATGAGTTGGTGTCTATCCTACCAACGTCAGGAGCTTCATGAGAAAGCAGGAACAATGGTGTACAAGAATGGCAAGGGAGCTGGAGAGATTGCTCAGTGGTTAAGGTGCTTGCTTGCAAAGCCTCAGGACCCAATTTTGATTCTCCAGTATTCATGTAAAGCCAGATGCACAAAGTGGCACATGCATCTGAGGTTCGTTTGCAGTGGCTAGAGGCCCTGGCACAGCTCTTATTTCTATCTATTTGCCTCTTTCCCTTTCACTTCCCCTCCTCAAATAAATAAAGAAAAATTTTTAAAGCGTGGCAAGGATTCAGTGATGTCATTCATACTTCTGTGTGGTCTCCAATATTCAAAAACTGTCTAACTTCTAAATCCCAGAGCCTGGATATATAACCCCATGTAAAGAGAATCTTTGTTGGTATAATAAAGAATAGAGACAAAACCCTCCTGGGTCAGGTACCCTGAGCTCTGTGACTGTGGCCTGAAGAAGGGACACAAGAGCAGGTGGGTAGAATTGCGCGTGATCACAGCACCAGGAAGAAGTTCAAGTGTAGACAGAAGTGGAGCCTGGGCATTCTTCCCAATCCCTCAACACAGGAGGAGTCCCACAATGCTCACGAACATAGGAGCAGGAGAGGCAGGGAAAGTCCAAGGGAACTTGGCCCTGCAAACACCTTGGCTTTGGCCTCTGAATGCATTTCTGTTCCAGGCCACCCAGCATGTGGTCATTTGTCTTGGAGGAGCTTCCACAGAGTGTTGTTGGACCTGGATGGACCCCTCACACAAACCCAGACCACGGTAGCTGGGTGGACCCCTCACACAAACCCAGACCACCGCAGCTGCAGGCAGGCAGGTCCCCAGAGCAGGCGAGTGGCTCTGAGTTGACGGAATTCCCACCCCCACAGGCCACAGGTTCTCAGACCACCCCACAGGGGTTCACATCCCTGCAGGCCATGTACTTAATTCAATTTTATATCAGAAAGAAAACAAGCCCCTGGAGGGGTCTCCTGAGACCCACAGGGGAGGCACCAACACCCCCTGCAGGCTGGATCTCACTACTGCTGCTTGGCTGCAAGCCTCTAAGCATGGCTTCTTCCTCCCACCTTGGGCAAGCAGCACCAGAGTTGGTATGGCTCCTCAGTGCCCCCGAAGACTACAGATGGAGCTGGGGTGTTCCTGTCTTCCCACCTGGCCCTCCAGGTCTGTTGTGTTCTGTGACAGTGTCCCTGTCCCCCTCATCCATCTGCACACCAGACGGAAATGCTGAGAGAGCCTTGTGTAGACGCCCACATTGGCTTTACAAAGCTTGGTTTTGAGCCAGACAGCTTTCTAACTGGAGTTCTCATTCATGGTGGAGGCACAGGAGAAGGGCTCCCAGCTCAGGCAGGAATCACAAAGTAGTGAGCCTCCCTCCCTGGCATTCCTTCCCCGTGACCTTCAGGTGCCCTTTCAAGGTGGAGAAACAAGAACAATATGTTTTTGTGTGATTGTGTGGTTCAAGTTCAAGTAGAAATCAGAGGAAAGACAGTGCAGTGAGAGGCAGGTAACAGACTGGAGGATGGCTATGGTGTGTGTGTATGTGTGTGTGCACGTGCACACGTGCTCCTGCATGCTTCTGCTTGTGCTTATGTATGCTTTCTCTCGTGTTCTCATGTATGTGTGCATGCTTGAGTCATGTGCACATGCACATGTGTGTATAGCTTCCTTTCTGCTCTGTTGAAATGATAGCAGTCTGCACATACAGGTCTGGGGCCTGCCTGCCTCTCCAGCAAACTCATTCCTCAGCCTGGAATCTTGGAGGAAATCCCAGCAGCCTGGGAGCGGATACTGAGGGGCCCTAACAGCTGCAGCTGGAGCAGAGCCACCCCCTTGCTGGGCCCCCAGGCTGCATGGGGCCCCCCTTCCCAAGCACCTACCTCCATCATGAAGGCCAGAGGTTGCTGGGGGTATATATGCTACCCTTGGGACAGACCCTTCTCCCCAACCTCCAACACTGATGCTGTCTGGTGTGGGAACATATGTAAGTCTCTGTCCGGCTAGCAGGACCTCTGACCGTGTGACCTGGACACCTAAGTCAGCTGGAGCAGTCTGTCCAGCCTCTCTGCCCTGCCCCCACAGGGGTGTCTGTGGGCGGGGCCGGAAGGAGGCTGCTCTGACTTGTCTGCCAGACATCGGAGGAAGAGGCTGGAGCTCCTGGGATCCTGCCAGGCTCACGTCACTATGCATAGGAGACCCCGCCAGTGCTGGCTTCTCTATATTCATATGATCTTTCAGCCAAAAATAATACCTTAAACGCTCATCGTAAGAAAACATGGCCTCACAGTTTGTGCATCCTTGGTCCAGACTTCCTGCTGGTCCAGTTCCTAGAGTAGGGGGGTCTCCTAGAGTAAGGGTCTTCCACAGCTACTCATCACACAGACAAGAGGTTCCTGGAGCCAGGCCCTGTGGATGTTTGCCTGAACCAGTGAAGGTGACCTTTCAGGCTGGTGCCTGCTGGTCAAGGTCTTTGCATCCAAGCAAGACTTCTACTGCCATCTGGTGGCAAGCCTTAGAAGCACCAATGATGGGGGGTTAGAAATGATGGGGCAAGCCTTAGAAGCACCAATGATGGGGGGAGGATGCTCCCAGGACTTTTCTGCCCTTACTGACCTTTAGTAGGAAATGATGAGTCAGCCTGCAGCCACACAGCACATCACCAGAGAGCAGACCCTGCACCCACCTCCTCAGAGACCGCATGTTCCCTGGGACACTAACAGTGTTCTTCAAGAGTCTTGGCTATGAGGTCAGACCCCCCCATCGACCCCTTACCAGCAGGGAACACCAAGCAAGTGGCTCAATTTCTAATCCCTGACTTTCTCATCTAGCATGTGTGACCCATGTCGCAGACTTCTGCGTGGGTTATATGAGGGCTTCCAGTTATCAGTGTGACAGGCACTCTGCTGGGTAGCATAGGGCTTTTCAGAAGCCCTGGTGATGAGGATGATGTCATCGTGGTGGTGATGATGCATTGAAGATGGTGATGATAATGATATCATCGTGGTGGTGATGACACAATGCAGACGGTGATGATGATATCATCGTGGTGGCGATGATGCAATGCACATGGTGATGATGATGTCATCATGGTGGTGATGACACAATGCAAATGGTGATGATGATGATGATGTCATCATGGTGGCGATGATGCAATGCAGGTGATGATGACAATGACACTGACACTGAAGATAAACTTGAGATTTCAAAAAGGACCAGTGGATGGTTCCTGCTCCCAAACCACACAGGTGTCCTGGTATTCATGTATCCTGAGTAGGGGGAGCAGGTACCACCATAAAGAGCTAGAAGGTGAGACTTGAGACTGGCAAGGCAGCATGAGGCAAGTCTCCCCAAGCTCCCCCATTTGGGAGGTAGCCACTGGCATTTTGGCATTTCCCCCATTTGCCTGGTACTGAGGTAACCAGAAAGGACTGGACTCAGCACTCCAGACTCTGATTTGGAGGGTGTGGACAGGCCAGGGAATCTGTCTGCAAAGCACTGTGGTTCTCAGGTTTGGACAGGTTGGGGGATGTGGGCAGGGCAGGCTCAGTGAGGGAGCAGAGCAGGAAACAGGTGGAGTCAGATCACAGGGACCCCCAAAAGACAGGCCGAGTGATGGGCAGAGGGAGCAAAGGGATCAGGAGGGAGAGTTAGGTGTCACCAGCAGGCCTGGCAGTGGCGGAGGGAGAGGCTAGGTGATAAGCTTGGCACTGGCCCCACATGAGTTAGACAAAGAGGAGAGCCCATAACCCCTTGGTTCAGGAATTCTTCCCACAACCTGTGGGGCTGACAGAACAGAAGCCCCATGGCCGGGAAACCAACAGTGACTGGTCAGTCCCTGAACAGCCATGGATCACAGACGACACAGGTGACACCTCCTGCTGAGGCAACAGCCATACTGAAAGGGTCAGAGTCACCTGCCCCAACCCAGCCCATTGAGATGAATCCAGGGAGAGCCCAGGTGTCTGGGTCTTACCTTTTGCTGCCCAGGGGACTTGCTGTGTCTTGTGTCCCTGGCTGAGCTGAGTCTGGTGTGAACAAGGAGGTGACAATACTGATCCCTAAGGCTACTTTAAGATGACCATCAGCAGGCTGGGGACATGATTCAATGGTTAAAGGAGCCTGCTTACAAGGCCTGATGGCCTGGGTTCGATTCCCCAGTACCCACATGAATTCACATACATCTAGAGTTTATTGGCAACAGTAAGAGGCCCTGGTGTGCCCATGCTTTTTCTCTCTTTCTCTGTCTTACAAATAAATATTTTTTAAAGTTGATTATCAACTCTGTGTCTGTCCTTGGACCCTGGCTCCACAGTAGCTATAGTGACAGCAAATCACCTGGAAGCTTGGTCACATCAGACCCCTTGGTGAGGAGACACAGGCTGTGGACAGCCCCAGCTAAGGGGAGGCAGTAGGCCCCTGGAGCCTGGAGCTTTTCTGAGTGCCTGTCCCAGAATCCCAGGGTGTCTCGGAAGGTCCAAAGCAGTGCTAGCCACAGCCTCTACTCCCAAGGCAGAGGGTGGACATGAGGCAAAGATAAGAGGAAAGGAATGCTCAGCCCTCCACCGTGTCAGGGGCTCCCTGTCCTTCCTGAGCCTGAGGGCTGGGGAACCAACTAGGGGAGCCATGGGAATGGGGACACCTCCACCAGGCATGAAGTTATTTTTAGCTCTCCAGCTTGAGTGAGCTCAGGCCTCCTTCTCTTCGCCTGAAGGCCCAGCCAAAGGCTGGCAGTCCCAGATCAGGCCTGGCTCCTCCTAGGCCTCTCCTGGACTGCAGAATTCTCAGTCGTCTGTCTGGGTGTTTATGATCTGTTCTCTTTTTATAAGGACTCAGGTTGTGTCAGCACCAGTGTGACAACCTCAGTCACCTTCATAAAGACTCTGTTCCTAATGACAGCCACATCCTGAGGGACTAGGGGTTATGGCTTCAACAGAGAACTTGGAGGATCACAATATGACCCACAGTCTGAGTAAGAACTTCAAGACCTTGGGCACCCAAGGACAGCCAGATCCTCTGCCTGCAGCCAGGCCTGGCAGGACCCCCACCCTAGAAGAGCCAGCCTCCTTGGGGCTGTGCTAGGGGGCAAAATGAAAGCTGGCATGGAAGCCAGAACTAGGCCTTCCCGGCCCCAGCCACAGTGCAGTGGCCTCTTCGGGTACAGGACTTCCCACCTCTCTGGATGGAAATTAAGTGGCAGAATCACCAATGGGGGGTGGGTCCTGTCATGGTTTGATCCAGGTGTCCCCCACAAACAAATGAATGTGGTCTCAGTGATCGATCCTCAACTGGTGGCAGTTCAGAAATTAGAACCTCACTAGAGCTGTGTTGTTGGGGGTGGGCTTATGGGGTTATAAGCCAGCTTCCCCTTGCCAATATTTGGCACACCTTTCTGCGGCTGTTTGCAGTGCTGTGGCGGAGGTGATGTCCACCCCTCTGCTCATGCCATCGTTTTCCCTGTCATGATGGAGTCTCCCCTCGAGTCCGTAAGCCTAATAAACCCATTCCTCCACAAGCCGCTTTTGCTTGGGTTCTTTCTGCACAGCAACTAGAAAGCTGACTGCAACAGGTCCTGTGGGACAGGATGGAGTGGGTGGGTCTAGGGGAATCTCTCCAGAAGAAAACCATCTGTCCCGAGACCAAGCCAAAATAACCGAGGTGGAAGTTTCCTGTGGTTGGGGAGGGTATGTGTGTCCACATGTAAGGTATATGTATGAGTGTCAGCGCATGTGATATACAGTGTGTGGTGGGTGGTGTGTGTGTGTGACACATGTGGAATGCATATGTGGTATGCGTGGTAGATGTGATGCGTCAGTGTGACGAGCAGTGTGTAGTGGGTGTGCTATGTGGGATGTGGGTGCACGACACAATGGGTGGTGTGCACACATGGTATGCTGTGTTTATGGTGAGTGTTATGTGATGTATAGTGTATATGTGTGTTATGAGTGTGTG
>PVHP010052313.1:0-11138 GCA_004024765.1 Zapus hudsonius
TGTGTGTGTGTGTGTGTGCACGCAGCATGAGAACTTGAGAAATGAAAACGTATTATGGAAGGCAACCCTTTCAAAGTCAAGGTCAAGTGTACAATCTAACCAAAGTCAAACAACTTCAAAACCAAAGCTACTCCCATTTTTTTTAAAAAAAAATCTTTACAACAAATTGGTGAGGTTGTAAGGCATGGAGTGTGAGTGGAATGGTCTTCTATAACCCATCCCCAAACCTCGGTGTTCTTGCGTACTGTTAGGAGAAGGTGTCTCTTTACCATTCATCTCCACCACGAACTCTGGATGTCAGGTGCACCCAATCACACTCCTTGGGAGATGACTAATAATCCATGAGGAATCACCTGTATCTGGACTTCTCTTCTGTTAGGGCTTCCCTCCATGTCTACCTAGTAGAAGTCTGGAGAGATGGCTCAGCTGTTAAGGCGCTTGCCTGCAAAACCTAAAGACCCGGGTTCCATCCCCCAGCACCCACGAAAAGTCAGATGCCCAAAGTGGCCCATGCATCTGGAGTTTGTCTGCAGTGACTGGAGGCCCTGGTGCACCCATTCTGTCCTCTCTCTCTCTGTCTCTCTCTCTCTCTCCTGTCTCCCTCTGTGTGCAAATAAAAATAAATAAATAAGAAGTGAGAAGCTGAAAGAACACAGAACACTGACTTCAGGGTGTAACCCTCAGGACAGCCAATCAAGATTTTTTTTCTTATTGATAAGTGATTTTTATGTATGTATGCATACTGAATTTAAGGGAATACATTTCGGAATTTGGTTAGCATGGCTTGTAAAGAAAACAGAGTTCATTCAAATATTTGAGGTCAAGAACATGATATGTACATCTGGCTCTCAAGTTGTCCAGAGAAAAAGACACACACACACACACACACACACACACACACACTAGATTTAAATGTATGATGGACATAAGCATAAATAAGAGAACAGATGGAGTACAATGTTAATAATAGGTGAATCTAGTTTAAAAATAATATTTATTTGTATAAGAGAATATCTGTATTCTCTTACCCTCTGTAACAGTCATATTCTTACATGTTGGCACAGGCTTGAAATTATTTACAAATAAAAAGCATTTAAGGGCTGGAGAGATGGCTCAGCGGTGAAGGCACTTGCCTCCAGTGCCTAAGGCCCTGGGTTCGATTCCCCAGGACCCACATAAGCCAGACCCACAAGGTGGTGGCCCTGGTGCTCTCTCTCTCTCTCTCTCTCTCTCTCTCTCTCTCTCTCTGCTTGAAAATGAATAAATAAAATATATTTAAAAAGCATTTAAAAAGCAAAAAAAAAAAAGAAACCACAATTCAGGTCCTATGAAGAGGATCTTTGTAGAGACACACAAATAAAACCTGCGTTTGAACGAGGCCTATCCCTTGAGGGACTTTCTGTCCGTAAGGAAACAGAATGGTGTGTCTATGCTCAGAGGCTGATGTGGTGGGTGGGACACAAGAGGACTCCGGAGAGGCTCAGCAACTGGAAATTGTTCCCTCTTGCTGACCGTGCCAGGGAACTGGGCAATAATCTAGAACAATCTAGAAAAACATCCCCTTTGGGGTCCTGAGGCATCTAAAACATTGCTACCACAGGTGCCAGCTGATGTCCCAGGTACTTTGAGAAGTCTGGGTTTTAGGTCTGCCATCTCGTGGTCATTCCAATAAATACTGCCATTTTCCATTTTTTTTTCTTCCCTCCTGAAGTAGCTTCATGTCTATAATCTGAATTATTCAAAAGTACCTGAAGGGTACTTATATGAAGACGATCGAAGGCCATTAGGAGAGATCCACAATGCGGATTCTAACGCCTCTTCTTCCCTTCATGGAAGGATCATTTATCAATCACCAGCCTTTCATACATGTGGGATTGTGCCCACCGGGTATCCATACGACAGGTGACAAGCCTGTTTTAAGTAACTTGTGCTGGATGGCAAGTTTCCCCCTCAGCGAAAGGTGTGCACAGCTCTGGCCAGCCTTATTTACCAAGAGCAGGTGGGTCAGCTCATGAGAGAAGGTTCTGGGAGGGTGACGTCACCAGACCCCCACCTGAGATTCAGGAGGCCCTGTGCCAGCTGTGGGTAATAATGTGACAGGTCTGGTGCCCTTGGGGGTGCTAGAGGAGCTTCTGGAAAGAGCTCCATCCAAGGTGGTTTCTCTGGGGTCTCAGGCTCTGTACGTAAGCAGGCCAAGGGAGGAGCACCCCAGGAGTAATTTTGACACAGGAAGTTCCATCAAAGTATAATTTGGGGGCCCTCACGCTCCTGTAAGGAAGCCCTCACCCTGCTCTGTAAGACACCCCAATGAACTCATTGGTTCATCAAAGTGGTTTTGGTATAATCGTCCATTGGTCTGTTGTTTGTATACTATGGGGGGGGGAGATGTGTGTTCATGTCACACCCCAGGAAAGGTCATTGCCTTGACAACTTATTTTTGCATTTTAAAATATTTATTTATGGGCTGGAGAGATGGCTCGGCTGTTAAGGTACTTGCCTATAAAATATTTATTTATTTGGGTTTTTGGAGGTAGGGTCTCGCTCTAGCCCAGGCTGACCTGGAATTCACTCTGTAGTCTCAGGATGGCCTCAAACTCACGGCGATCCTCCTGCCTCTGCCTCCCAAGTGCTGGGATTAAAGGCGGGTGTCAGCATGCCCGGCTAATGTTTTTGTTTTTATAATTACTGTCTTAAAGAAGGTCACTTCGGTGCACTAAGTGAAACGTCTCTATCCCACCCTCCAGGCTCAGGGACCATTGAGGACGAGGAGGAGGAAAGAACGTAAGAGCCAAAGGAAGGGAGGAGTGCTCACAACCCTGTCTTCCAGACACACCGTGGCCTTGACATTCATGACCTCACGGTGGCTGATGTACCTACACAAGACCTGCGTCAGAGGAGGGAAAAAATAATAACATCAAAATAGGAGAGAGACGAGTTGGAAAGAAGAAGGAATTCAGGGGATTTGGGAGTTGGAAAAAGAGGGTGGTGGGGGGTTGTGATCTACGTATGGAGGTGTCAATAAAAGGATTAAAAAGGGGGGGTTACTTACAGGCTTCAGCAAGTCTGTACTCACCATGAATTAGCTAAAAGCACATCGGAAATACAGCAGATCGTCAGTCCAAAGGAGCTAATTATTCCTGAAAACTGAGGGAAATCACTTAAAGGACAGATAATAGGGACCCACAACGTCGTGAGAGGAAGTATGACCTTCCTTCTGGTGGCTCACTGCTGCACACCCACTCACCAGCTCTCCTGTGTGTCAACAAGAAATGTCCACGGCCTTGAGCTCTCGGCCACCCAGGGTCATCTCACGCTAACAGGAAGTGCAGGAGCGTCTTTAAGGACTGGAAAGTGACTGCAGAGCCCACCCCACAGAAGGACGGCTGCATCTACCCTCAGACAGCTTGAGGTCTGCTTGCTAAGCCACTGGTTTAAAGGCGCCCGTCAAAGAGAGCATGGCAGGGCAGGGTGGCACTGGGGAGGCAGAGGCAGGAGGATTGCTGTGAGTTGGAGGCCAGCCTGGGACTACAGAATGAACTCCAGGTCAGCCTGGGTTAGAGTGAGACCCTACTTGGAAAAACCGAGAGAGAGAGAGACAGAGACAGAGAGAGACAGACAGAGAAAGAGAGAGAGAGAGACAGAGACAGACAGAGAAAGAGAGAGAGACACAGCGACAGAGAGAGACAGAGACAGAGAGAGAAAGAGAGAGAGACACACAGTGACACAGAGAGAGACAGAGAGACACAGAGAGAGACACAGAGAGACACAGAGACAGAGAGACAGACAGACAGAGACAGAGAGAGAGACACAGAGAGAGAGACAGAGATAGAGAGAGAAAGAGAGAGAGACACAGCGACAGAGAGAGACAGAGAGAGACACAGAGAGAGACACAGAGAGACACAGAGACAGACAGACAGAGACAGAGAGAGAAACACAGAGAGAGAGACAGAGATAGAGAGAGAAAGAGAGAGAGACACAGCGACAGAGAGAGACAGAGAGAGACACAGAGAGAGACACAGAGAGACACAGAGAGACAGACAGACAGAGACAGAGAGGGAGACACAGAGAGAGACAGAGACAGAGAGAGAAAGAGAGAGAGACAGAGAGAGACACACAGAGAGAGACAGACAGAGAGACACAGAGAGACAGAGAGAGAGAGACAGAGACAGACAGAGAAAGAGAGACAGAGAGAGACACAGAGAGAGACAGAGAGAGACAGAGAGAGACAGAGACACACACACAGAGAGAGAGAGAGAGATGCAAATCTCAGCCAGTGAATCCAGAAACAAGGACTCCAGCTGTTGCTTAGGCGACATTTCTGGATCCCTGAATACACTCAGTGGGCACTGTGGAGTGTTCCTTGTTGGAATAGGAAACCAGACACCGGTGAGAGTCGGAAAAGTACCTGAATGCCTGCACATCTGGAAAGAATCTGGAGGGAACAAGCCCAAGACACAAGGGTACAGAAAAAAGCAGTCTCCGTGTTCACAGCCTGGGTGGCCTTGAGGCTCCTGGAAGTGAAATTTCCACCCGGGAAGATGAAGTCCAGCCTCAAGCCACCGAGCTGGACGCACTCCTGGCAGAAATGAACCAGCTCTGCCAGCCTTTCGGCTCCTACTCACCGTGTACCAGGTACTGGGGATATGGCTTCTCCCCAGTGATGAGCCAGAAGACACCACCCCTGGTCCCTCAGAACTTCTAACACTGCAGACCCCAGAGACCCTCCACGGGGCTCTGAGACAGGCTAAGGCCAGAGGAAGAAGCACCTTTCTGTTCTCAGTGGGAACAACCCCAAGGGCAGGTAGAAGAGCAAATGTCCTTATATTCGGTTTCCCAATCCTTAAGACTCCGCCTGGCCTTCCACCGACATGTGCCAAACTCTGGAATGATCCTTTGAGAAGCTCCCCCACCCCACCCCATGGTGTTCACTATTTATATCCAGTTCAAGTCCAAACAAACAAGCAAAACCCCAGATCCTAGTCAGGGCGGAAGGCTGCAGGATCGCAAGTCCCACACGCTTGTGGGTCAGAAAGTCGAATATGGAAAATTGGTGTTTTATCTGATATCTTTTTTCTTTCTCTTTTGCATCTCTCTGCGTGTGCGGGGTGGGGGGAGCATGTGAGGGCGCAGTGCGCATATGTGGGGGGGGAGTGGAGGTGGCAGGGTTAACATGTGTCACCCTCCTCTGCACCCCGCCTTATTCTTTCATGCAACTTGCAGCTCACTGAGTCTGCAAGAGTAATTAGCCTGTGACCTGAAGCAATTCCTGTTTCCGACAGCCCCCAATGCTGGGATTACAAAACCGAACCATGACACTAGAATTTTTACGTGGGCATGAGGGATTCGAACTTAGGTCTTCATGCTTGTGCACCAAACACTTAACACATTGAGACATGTCCACAACCCCTTTATTAAATAAATAAAAGCAATTTTATTTGTTTATTGTTTATTTATAATAAACACATGCCCATGGACTATTTTGTTTTTAACCATAACCTCAAAGATTTAAAAGGTTGAGGCAGGGTTTGGGGGGATGGCTCGATGGTTAAGACACTTGCCTGCAAAGCCTAATGGGTTTGACTCCCCAGCACCCACGTAAAGCCAGATGCACAAGGTGGCGCATGCATCTGGAGTTCTTGATTCATTTTTCAAGCAGAGATACAGAGATTGAGAGAGAGAGAGAGAGAGAGAGCGAGCACCAGAGCCACCACTTTATGGGTCTGGCATATGTAGGTCCTGGGGAATTGAACCCGGGGCCTTAGGCACTGGAGGCAAGTGCCTTAACCGCTGAGCCATCTCTCCAGCCCAGCATCTGGAGTTCTTTTGCAGCGGCTGGAGGCCCCGGCGTGCCTATTCTCTCTGTCTGTTTCTCTTCTCTGTCTTTCACTACTTGCAGATAAATAAGTAAAAATGTTTTCAAAGGTTGAGGCAATTCACTATCCACAATTATTATTATTATTATTATTATTATTCTATTATTTCTCTATGAACCTAACACTAGATTAGTTTATAGTTCATTATGTTATAGTTTTATTAGTTTAATCCAACGTTCACAGGAACGTGCCATGCTCACTGAGGATGGAGGGAAGAGACTAGAATCCCAGAAAGATGGCAGATGTCAGTCCATTATGGGATCCTTTAGACCTGGAAAAACAGACAGAAAATGTCCTGGTGACCAGACAATGCTTCCCACTCCCTGTGACTCTGTTCTGTTGACTGATGGCTTGGAGAGCCGATAATTCATTCCCCTGGGCAGCCCGACTCACTGAGCTGCACCCAATTTAAATATTTTTATTTATTCATTTTCAAGCAGAGAGAGAGAGAGAGAGAGAGAGAGAGAGAGAGAGAGAGAGAGAGAGAGAGAGAGCGCACCAGGGCCACCACGTTGTGGGTCTGTCTGGCTTATGTGTGTCCTGGGGAATTGAACCCAGGGCCTTAACCGCTGAGCCATCTCTCCAGCCCTGCACCCAATTTAGATCCAAACTTCAAGCCACAGAACATAGGGCAGGAGGAGCAAATGAGACCACATAACTTTATGTATGTATGTATGTATATATATATATATATATATATATATATATATATATATATATATATATATATATATATATATATATATGAATGGGGGAGAGAATGGTGTGCAGGGGCTTCCTGCAGCAATAAAAGCATCTGGCTTTATGCAGGTACTGGGAAATCAAACCCAGGCTATCAGGCTTTGTAAGCAAGTATCTTAAACCACTGAGCCGTCTCTCCAGCCCCAGACTACATAACTTTTTTTTGTTTTATATATATATATATATATATATATATATATATATATATATATTTTAAATTTTTAATATATATATATATATATATTTACTGACCATAATGAGTTACATTATTTAGTGGGCAAACAATGAGTTGTTATCCCCAATTCCCCGATGCCCCCCTCCCCATCCCCAACCAACTGGATATCATCCTCCGTGGGTCGTCTGGATTCAGTCCTGGTGGCAGGGGACCCTGGATAGCCTAGTACTCAGCCTGGTTCTCCTGGCCCCAGACTACACAACTTTTAAGGAAGCTTTCTGAGTGGATACTGTGCTCAGTGCTATGACTTATCAGCAATGGCTAAGGCTTGCAAAGCATTCCAGCCACATAAAAAATACGAAAACTTAAATAATGAAACTAACATGGTAGCTGCATTGTTAGGGCAGAAGAGAAACAATTACTGAGAAGTATCGTTTTGATTACTATCTGAATAGTCAAGGCACAAAAAAGCATATTGAGGGCCTGGAGAGATGGCTCAGCAGTTAGGGCACTTGCCTGCAAAGCCTAACGACACAGGTTCGACTCCCCAGTACCCACGTAAAGCCAGAAGCACGGAGTGGTCCATGGGTCTAAGGATCATTTGCAGTGGCTGGAGGCCATGGAGCTCCCATTCTGACTGTTTCTCTCGTCTTGCGAATAAGTAAATAAAATTTAAAAAGCATATTGATCTAAAGTTTTCTATAAACTCTCTGAGAAGCATATACTGTAACAGCCTTTGATACAATCATTCCACATCTGGGAATCTATCCTGAAGAAAAATTTACAACATAAACAGAAAAAATAATAATTACAAGCAAAAGAACTTGTCATAGGATTATTTATAATAACTGAAAATTAAAGCAGAGCTGGGTTCCATGGTGCACACCTTTAATCCCAGCATGCAGGAGGTAAAGGTAGGAGGATCACTGTCAGTTTGAGGCCAGCCTGGGCTACAGAGTGAGTTCCGGGTGAGCCTGGGATAGAGTGAGATCCTGCCTCAAAAAAAAAAATAAAATAAAACATCTTACATTTCTAAAATGTAAAATACAGATTAGGTAAAATATGACATAATCACTCAATAAAGTATTATAGAATCGCCTTAAAAAAAGCATATTGATTCATAAATCCCTCTCAAAACAGCCTTTGAAGAAATTGTGATTACCTTATTGTTAAGTTGGGTGACAGAAGGCTGTGAGACGTCAGTGGACCTCCTAAGGTCACAGTCTGGAACTTGAATCTGACTCTGTGTGACCTCAGAACCTGGACTCTTGGCCATTTCTTCCAAGGACTGGTTACGGTAAGGGAGAAGTGACCCCCTGGTTTGGCCTGGATGGGGCGGGGTTCCCAGGGCACAGCTGTGCAGGGCAGGCGGAATTGGAAGGACCCAGGAAGGACGGGGAGGGGGAGCTTCCAGATGACATGTCTCAGGCAAAGCTAAGAGGATTCCATCATTTGCAATTGTGGATAACTTCTGGGAATGTTGGAATGTCCCCAAAGGGACAGTGTGGTCATACTACTTCCTGAGTTCCAACACAAAGACAGCTATTAGCTAAGTTTTGTCCCCCACAACATGTATGCACCCCCAGTTTGCATGTGAGTACACACACACACAAGAAACACACACACACACACACAGAGAGAGAGAGAGAGAGAGAGAGAGAGAGAGATGCATTTCATGAGAATAAGACGGAGATTACCAACATCTTTTCTGAGGAACAATTACTATTCTGAAATTTAGCGACTGTCTTTACTACATTTTGGTACTTAAAATTCTCTTTTACTCAGTAATGTTGATCAAATGTCAGCATTTGATTAGTAATATTTTAACGGCACAATTAGATCATCAAGTACATACTGCTTTCAAAAACATCTTTTCAGGCTGGAGAGATGGCTCAGCTGTTAAGGCGCTTGCCGGCAAAGCCTAAGGACCCGAGTTCGACTTCCCCAGTACCCACATAAAGCCAGATGCACAAACTGGCGCATGCGTCTACAGTTCTTTGGCTGTGGTTAGAGGCCCTGGCGTGCCTATTCTCTCTATATATGTCTGCCTATTTCTCTCTCTTTCTCTCTCTCTCTCTGAAATAAATAAATAAATATTTAAAAACCACATTTTCATAGTCTGCCTGGAGGGCACCTGTCTCATTGTTGGATGTCACTGTAATCAAGGCGTGTCTGGAAACCACAGTGGGGTCTCCTCTTTGCTGCACAGCCGGGAGCCTGTCTTTCCCTGTGAACAGTGCTTGGAGCTTAACCTACCTGTGGTTGAGGGAGAGGGCGCCAGGAGAAGCCAATCGGCGTAACTTTGTGACCATTCCTTTGCTAATGTCTGCTTCGGAAGGAAAGAGGCAGAGAATAATCTTTTTATTCCAGAAACAAACCCCATTAGGCACGAGTTCCGCTCTCTTCTGGGTCCCTGAATGGAGAAGCCTTGGGAAAGCAGATCTGAAGGGGACTTCAAGGGTCCAGTGTGCACATGACACGCCAGCCACAGTGCCTTCATTGAAGAGTGTTTGCTTCTGTGTATGAGTGTGAAAGATGTGGAGTGAAATGTGTGTAGTGTGTGTGTGTGGTAGGATGTGTGTGCAGTGTGTGTGCATGTATGTTGTGATGTGTGTTTATGGTGTAGTGTGTGAGATGTCTTGTGTGTATATAGTGTGGTGTGCTGAGTGTGTAAAGTGTGTGTACAAAGTGTGGTGTGCTGAGTGTGTAATATGTGTATATAGTGTGGTGTGCTGAGTGCGTAGTGTGTGTGTATGGTGTGAGATGTATATATGCGTGTCATGGTTTGATCCAGGTGTCCCCCACAAACGAATGAATGTCTTCTGGGTAATCGATCCTCAGCTGATGGCAGTTGGGGTTTTACAACCCCGATGAAGCTGTGTTGTCGGGGGCGGGCTTATGGGGTTCTAAGCCAGCTCCCCCTTGCCAGAGTTTGGCACACCTTCCTGCCGCTGTTTGCAGTGCTGTGGCGGAGGTGATGTCCACCCTCTGCTCATGCCATCGTTCTCCCTGCCAGGATGGAGTCTCCCCTCGAGTCCATAAGCCAAATAAACCCATTCCTCCACAAGCCACTTTTGCTTGGGTTCTTTCTGAGCAGCAGCTAGAAAGCTGACTGCAACAATGCGTGTATGTCATTTGTGTGTGATGTGTGTTTCCTTGAGAAGACCCTCTCACTGAACCTGGAGCTGCTGGTTTTAGCAGACACGCTGACCAGTCAGTCCCAGTGACTCCCCTGTCTCTGTACCCCTACCCCCAACCCCATGCACAGCCGAGGGCTACAGGCATGTGTGGCTATACCCAGCTTTATAAAAAGTATGTATCTATTTATTTATGAGGAAGAGAGAGGTAAAGAGGCAGAGAGAGAGTGTGTATGACTATGGACACCCCAGGGCCTCCAGCCACTGCAAAGGAACTCCAGATGCATGCACCACTTTGTGCATCTGTCTTTAGGTGAACCAAATCCAGGCCATCAGGCTTTGCAAGCAAGCACCTTTAACTGCTGAGCCATCGCCCCGGCCCGGGGTGGATCACAGAGCAAGGAGCATATTTCTGGAATTTAGGATTTTGGAGAAGTGGGTCTCAGGCCTGCCTGCTCCAGGGGAACCCTGAGGTCTCAGGCAGGCCTCAAGGATGCTGTCACAAGCAGGCGAGGCTGGCTCAGGCTGATGCAGGCTGGCTGCTGAGCAAGGCCAAGAGCTGCCTCGCCCTCTGAAGTCCCCCTGAGCCATCCCAGAAAGTTCTAGAAGGCATGCCTCCTGCCACTCAGCGCCTGCTTTGGTAATGTTCCTCGAGGTTAAAGCAAAGTGACAATTCTGACTGACTCAGCAAGCCAAAGAAAGCATGGAAGAGACACTCAGGTCCCAAGAAGGAAGACAAGAGCCAAGGATGAGGAACAAATCACTCCAGGATCCCCTGGCCAGAACGCCTCAGCCTTCCTCCCCACATCCTAGAAAATGGGGATGGATGTCTGTCTTTTCTAGAACTGAGAAAATCCGCTGGCGGATACAGAAGTGGCCCCATCACTAGAAACGCAGGGGAAATAACAGGGTCACACCAAAAGGAAGGATCTGGGACAGCTGTGAGCAGAGGCCATCCTAACTGTCAATCACTCTATGAGCCTGCTTCCTATTGGGTCCCTTTTCCTCGACCGTCCAGTGGCTGTCATGGCTAGAAAAAGCTCCTCCCCTTAGGCTCCTCCCCTTAGGCTCCTCCCACTAACCTCTTCCATTAGGCTCCCCCATTAAGCGCCTCCCATTAGGCTCTCCCATTAGGTTCCTCCCCTTAGGCCCCTCCCCTTAGCCTCCTCCCATTAGCCCCTCCCATTAAGCTCCTCCCACTAGGCTCCTCCC
>PVHP010052314.1:0-11147 GCA_004024765.1 Zapus hudsonius
GAATTTCCTTCCTGCACTGCCCACACTGGAAAGGATGTTTACTTCTAGCTCCTTTGAGCTTCCTTACATCCTACCCCCTACTGAGAGGCTGCCTTCCTGTGAATATCCTCAGAGACCCACCCAAGATTACTTGAAAGGTCAAGTTGACATCAAAACTTAACCATCACAGCTATTTATCAAAAAGTCAAGAATAGAAGGAAGTAAAATTTTGAGATATACTCAAGAGATAAGACAAACTATTTTTGTTACTTTTCTTTTTTTATATTTTATTTATTCATTTTCAAGCAGAGAAATACAGAGAGAGAGAGAGAGAGAGAGAGAGAGAGAGAGAGAGAGAGGGAGAGAGCACCAGGGCCACCACCTTGTGGGTCTGGCATATTTGGGTACTGGGGAATTGAACCTGGGGCTTCAGGCACTGGAGACAAGTGCCTTAACCGCTGAGCCATCTCTCCAGCCCAATGTTACTTTTCTTATATAATAGACTCTTTAAAATTCATTAGTAATGGTATCCTCTATATTTTATGAGGCAAAGGGAGAGTTTTATCTACAAATAGATTACTGCTTCAAAGTTCTAGACATGAATATTCTAGAAATTTTATGAAAAATGATTATACTGAGTTTAAAAGTCAGGTGCTTCCATATCCTTCAAAATAAATAGTGCAATGAGATGACAAAGGATTTGATCTATGGTTTCTCACTGGAATTTGATAAACACTGCATGCTCTATTTACTGTCCTTGCATCAACTTTGTCTTTATGAGAAATATATATATATATATATATATATATATATATATATATATATGTACATATATATATATACATATATATATATGTATATATGTATATGTATATATATATATATATATGTATATTCCCCAATCCTCACAAAAGATAAAACTATGACAATGAGTGTAAAGCTATAGTCTATAAACATATCTTATCAAGGTCTACTGAAACTCAGACTGTCCAGCAAGTTGAACCAATCCCAATGAGTGACAGAGAACCCAAGAGATATATTCCTTCACCACCTTCTACTTCTTGCCTATTGGATTTACATCTTAGATGTAAGGCACCAAGGAGACTGTAATAGTTACATTCTTATTGCTGAGTTAAAACACTAAACCAGAAGCATCTGGTAGGAAGAAAGGATTTATTTCAGGTTTACATTTTGTAGCAAAGTGTCAATATGGTGGAGAAAAGTGGGTTAACTTCATCATCTATCTGAAGCAGAGAGAGAACAGCAAGAATAAGCTAGCTCTGAGCACCCAGTGAGTTAGAGTAATCAACCTTAAAGTTCACCTTTAGCAATACACCTTCTCCATCAAGTCTTCACCTCTCAAAGGCACCAACAGCTGGGGACAAAAAAAAGCTCATCAAACATCATCAAACATCAAACATTTGATGTTATGAGGGGCATTGTACTTTCAATCATTACCTTGCAACATTTTCACCCATAGATTTATAACCAATTCATGATGCTAAGTACACTCAGTAAATCTCAATCCCAACATCATTTAAAAGTCCAAAGCCACATCTGAGATGTAATACAGTCTCTTAATTGTGAGCCTGTAAATTCAAGACACAAGTTATATGCTCTTCCCACAAAACCAACAGAGGAAATATTCCCATTTCAAGAGAAGGCAACATAAGTACAAACTGAACCAATAGAAGATAAAAGCCAGCATCTAGGACTGTGATGTCATTTCATTCCAAAAGGCCAATCCCACCCTTCCACTGTAGTTGCTTTTCAGGCAAATAAATCTATTCCAGAGAAAGTAGCTTTTCTTGGTGGCTATCCACAGTCCAAATTTTTAGGGTCATCATAGCAAGTCACAGTTTATCGTCATAGCTCTGTACGATGGACTCAAACGTCCTTTGAAGGCAGACATTTCAAATCTGCCTCACATTACTGCACTTTGTACCTCAATGACCCCCTAATCAGTATCAGGTGGACTTCAATGTAGTTTATAAATCTAGTGGGAATCAAAACTTGCCCTTGAGTAGAATCCTCTTTTAGCATTCTTCCTTTAGGACTTGCTGTTCAAGGCATTTGCATTCCTACTTTCATGTGCCTTCAATAGTTAGTTTTCACCTTCAGGGAATCTTCCTTGATGTCCCAATGCAGAACAGATGGCCCATCTTTAATTGTAGTAATCTCTTCAACCATTAAAGTTTAAGAAGCCTGAAACCAGTCTCTGTGCCTGTGACATCAAACTTTCTTAAATTTCTTTTTGTGTAAACTTTATATTTGTGAAATCTGTATGTTCTATACTTCTACCAAACTCACCAGTCTATGACTTTTAAATTCACATTTGCTCAAATTCTCAGGACATGGGAAAACGTGGCCAGTCTTTCTACTGTTTACCAAGTTCTGACCAAATGCTTAGTTCCATCTCTGAAATCTCCATGGAAGCCAAGGCTTCAAAGTCCACATTTCTTTTACCAGAATAGTCAATGAAACAATGCTTATAACACTGCAAAGCTTCTCCAGTCCAAGGTTCCAAATCCTTCCGTATTCCACATGGAAACTACTTTCAAAGGACCAAAAGACACATGGTCATATTCATCACAGCAATAACCTTGGTATTCAGTACTAATTTTTCTCCAGTATCTATGTTCTCATTGGTGAGACACAACACCTAACTAGAAGCAGTTTTTCGGAGAAAAGAATTTATGTCTGAGTTACGGTTTTGAAGGCAGACTTCATCATGGCAGAGGAAACTGACTTGTTTCATCACATATCTGCAAGACAGAAAATAGCAAGAACATGTAAACTTTGAAAAACCAGTGAAGTAGACTAATCAACACCAGGATTAACTCCAGTGACACACCTTCTCCAGCAAAGGCTCCTGCAGGCTCCACTAGTAGGGACTAAATAAAAACCTTAATTACTAACACTTGAGGCCATGGGAACATTTGAAATTTAAATTACCATGGGCACTATAACCCATTTTTAAATGCAAATAAAACATTATTCTATTTTCAGATCCACTTTCCTTCCCTTTCTTTACAGTCCCCTTCTTTCCTAATTAATGTTAAAAAGGTGTTTTATAATATATCTTTAAAAAATTTGCAAGAACATTGTAAAGTAAGGGATAAAAATACAATATATAGCTGGTTATATCTGTAAACAGATTGTGAGGACTGTTTTTAAAATGGGAGTTTACACATTCATATTTATTGAGTTTATTTTGTTCTTATATTGGTGGCCTCATTTTATATTTCCTGTTTGAGTCACAGCCACAATTTTCCAGAGTTACCAACACTTAAATGTTATATCTTCCCATGAAATTTGAGATTTTTTAATGCGTTTTTGATTTCCTGTCTTTTCTTTGACTAATTTAAATGATATTTGAATTCCTTTTCTTCTTTAAAAAGATGACAGAAATGAGACTTAAAATCATGAGGCATGAATGATGGGTTAATATTATTCTTATCCTCTGTCTCACATCTGCACAAGTACATCTGCTATAATAGTAGCAATAACATCTTTAATATACTCTCTGCTCATTTTCTCTCCTAAGTCCTTTCTAATAAAAAAAATTTTTCTATAACTAAATCCAAGTTAAACCTTACTTTTCATCTCATTACTAGATCCATACTGTATTAATCCAAAATATTTAAACTAGTATTAATGAACAAGTAGGTACAGGGAAGGGCATGTCATTCATTGGTACTTAAGTACACCTCATGATAACTTTCCTTTGAGTACCAAGACTCTTCAAATTGTTCTCTCTTTTTAGTGTAAGAATTACTCTTTAATGCTTCATCCTAAGAGGATAAACATGGAACATGGACAAAGCCTGTGGCTAAAAGGAATTTTGAAAATGCCAGATTAGAAATCTTTATGTATATATTTTTTTTTGTTTTGAAATTTATGATGATTCATGAGCTCAAATAGCATGTTGATGGATTACACTGGTAAATAACAGCATGGATAAAGGATCTTGTTACACTCAAAAAATAAAATCCAAAATTACAAAATGAGAAGTCTAATTCCATTTTTTGTCAAAAACTAGATATACAAACTGCCTATATTCATATGTGTTCATTTACATTGTCATATCTATATGGGACATCATGCTTCCAGTTGTTAATGATGTTTTTATAGTTATTATTTTCTTTGTGATATTGCTTTATATTTCCAGATAGTTTGTAATACTTACTTAAAACTACTCTAACATATTTTGAAATTAAAAATCAGAATCTATAAAGTAAAATATAACTCATAAATGAATAAAATTCAACATAATTTGTGGTAAAAGGCCTTATAAGGAAGTAATAGAAATATTTATAGTGTCTACAATTAGCTAAAAAGCTTGTGGCTAAATATATAAAGTTTCCTAGCTTTATCAGAAAAGTAAATATTCAGACATGAAAATGCACAAAAAACAAACATCAGGGAAATAAAAATGAATCAGTAATAAATGTCAGTTTTGATGTCACATGTTGTCATAGGAAACAATAAACAATTACATGTTAAAACCCAGTGTTGGTAAAGATATGTACAATTAAGTCTACCAATAACAAACACATGCTATAAATATCTACTAAAATCTATTAAACAAACATATTCTTTATTTTACTATTCACATCTAAAGACAAAATGCCAGCAAAGAAAAAGACTGCATTGGTTTTACAATCGTCAACATATCTTGGCTCTGGAAGCCACCTGGTCATCAGCAGCAAAACCATAGTGCTGTTATTAAAACACCCAGATAGCTTTCTGTGCAGTAATAATAAGGAGAAAGCAGTTAAAATAGGATATTGACTCTTATTACATATTTCTGTAAATATACAACATGAAACATAAGCTAAATAAATTTTTGTATGTTTATATTCACATAACAGAGAAAAATAAGCATTTACAACAGGCTATTAATATTGGTCTCCTAAATTTGGAATTCATATTGGATCAGAACTGAAGACATGCATGAAGACAAGTCAAGTAATTACATAATCCTGAGGGAAACTGTACAGAATACAAATGCTCATCCTAGTTTCTTTTATGCAACATTTTAATTGCCATGTGAAAATAACCTGGGAAGTTAGTTGCATGAATGAAAACTGATTTGATTCAATGGCAGGATTGTAATTTTGATCATGGTTTTCTGTTGTATCATTTTTAAATAAATTTCTTCCAGCAACTCAGAATCACTGGCAAGCTCTTTTTAAATCGTGGAGAGAAGTTTGTAATCAGTGTTCCTTTCTTTCCCTGGAGGAGAAAGATTGCCAACCCCAGACGCAGACCTGAAAATCGGTACCTACTGCCAAAGTATAACCTTGCTTTCAGAGACAATCATGCAGAATGTGCAGCTTCATGGCACCGTCTTGTTTTGGCTTTCTCTTCCCACTCTGCATCCATGACCAAACTCCAGCCAAACTGGCCATGATCTTTCTTGAATGTGTCCAGTGCAGCTTATTTCAAGGTCTAAACATCTCTTCTTCCAAAGAGTCACTTAGCTTTCCTCGCCCAATGATCTTCTCTCTCCTTAAATACTGTGTCATATGCACATGTCCCATGATTTCATAATTGAAAGCTCTTTCACTACTTCTTCTACATACTTCAAAGCCTACCCCACTTTGTTTTCTTAGCATTGATCATTACCTTGGAAATTGATATAAGGTGAGTTAAATGTAGTATATAACTTCATGCCAATTTTAGCCAGTGGTCACTGGTTTTATAATCTTTTTATTACTAATTAAGTAGAAATTGTGTATGAACAAATCATGTTTTGGGACCACCCTTTCCCACTGACTTGCCCCTATTCTATTGTGGGACATCCTCAGTGGGACAGCTAGTATGCACCATGGGGTTGTGGGCTATGAATTTTCCCTGTAGCAGTCAGTTAATTTTTTTGGGGGGATGCCTCTAGATATTCCCACCCACCTTGGCTCTTACAGTTTTCTGCCCCCTCTTATCAGATAATACCCCAATATTCCTTTGGTGGGTTATATCTTTTTGCCTGCTGCCCAGGGGTAAGGGTCTTTTGGTACCCGTTCATTTTAGGTTTTTAGTTTTGTGTCTTTCTAGCCCCCCACCCTTCCATGTTTGTCCCCCAACCCTTCCATCCCTATCATCTCTCCCTCAAGTTGCATATCAGGTGTACTTTTAACTCCAGCTCTTCCTGGTTAGGAACCACAGATGAAGGAGAATATATGGTGGTTTTCTTTCTGTGCTTGTTTGAATTTGCTGAGTATGATCTGTTTCAAGTCTATCCATTTTTCTTCAAGTTTCATGATGTCATATTTCCTTACTGCTGAGTAGAATTTCATTGTGTATATGTACTGCAATTTTGATATCCATTCATCACGCATTGAGCATCTTGGTTGATTCCAATTCTAAACTACTGGGAATTGAGAAGCTATAACTTAGTATTGTAATCTTTTAAATATACCAATCTGCTTAAATATGATTTTATGCTATCTTCTCTCTTTTCCCTCATATACAAATAAGTAAATCTGATAACGATGTCAGTAATATTTTAAAAGCCACAGAGTCAGTAATTTCGAGTGTCTGATGCATTATTTGTACCACCACACATTGAGTGATACACTCATAACCCCACTGTGAATACTAATATAATAACCCCACTGAGAAGAGCCCTCAGTTGGATGGGGGTAGGGAAGAGGAAATATATGAGTATAATCCAGTAGCCATATGACCAATATTCAGTATGTTCATACTATAAATTTACAATTAATTTAAAAGATATTTAACTAAACACACAGAAAAAGCAAGTCTGAAATCATGAAAGTGCCATACGTATGTTACCACAGAAAACAGTCTATGCTTCAGAATGGTTAGTTTTCTACACAGTTGTATAATATGTAATATTTTGAAACTTTAAATCACTTGTCTCTGAATATAGTTGTCTCCTAAAATGATTGACACCAAAATCAGATTTAGAATTGAATAATGTGGTCATGAGTATTCTATATTAGTATAACAATAAAGATTGACTACAGATTAATTATCTGAATATGCAATTACTGCTCTATATAAAGTTGATGTGACATTTATTTGATGACAAGTTTCTAGGAAGTAAGATTATGACCTGCTAAACGAGACCATATCTGGAATTGCAAGAACCCTCAGTGGCATACTTCCACACACAGTGTCCTGATTACAGCTTTCTCTGTTTTCAGACCATCTGGGAACATCTGAGAGAATCAGTGTACAGATAATATTTGGGCTTAAAACATTTGCCACCGATTTCAGGGAGCAAAGTTATCTCTAATGTGATTAAACTTGAAAAAAATATTAGAGGTTGTTTCTGAAATATCTGAGCATATGCAACATTAGCAACAAATTTCAGTAAGAAAAAACTAATTAAAATGAACATTAAAAAAATCATGGCAACGATAATTTCTTCTGGACTCTTAAACCACAGGTGGAGAGGGGACAAGAAGGCAATGACCTTCATATGTTCAAATAAATGCGAACTTTGAGTTTCTGTAGATAAAACGCATGGATTGAGTAATATTCCTGGAGCTCTGAGGACATAATTATTCAGGTATCCCAGGCCTGGTCAGATGGTCATGTAAGAAAAAAAATGACCTACCAGCTGTGCATGGTTTCAACAGAGGCAGACATGCAGCGGAAAACCATTAAATCTTTTTCAGCACCATTATAAAGATGTTACAGCAATGGCCGATGTATGTAGTCAGCAACTGATTGACATGTAAGGAATGACTATTTCAGAGAATTGGTTTTTGAGAAACTTGGTAAAATGAGTGGCGCCTTGACTTCTTCCATATTCCTGAGTTGAATTCCTAACCTGAATTCAGTGATACCAAGCAGAGTCTTTGAAGGCAATTAGGTAGTGAAGGCAGGGTCCCTGACACACTTTAGAAGGTGATCCTATAGATAATTCCTTTCCTCTTCACCAGGTGAAGACTCAAGAGGGCTATTTGTGAACCAGGAAATAAATCCTTACCAGACACCAAAGTTTGGAATTACCAGAGTTGAGACTGTGAGGGGGAAAAAAAAATCTCTGTTAACTATAAACCACTGAGTATGTAACAGTTTATTGAAGCAGCCAGACAGCCCAAGAAACTGCTTTCCAGGAACTCATAATTGCAGCAGAATCAGAATTTCTCCATTTTAATTATAAAATTCAGGGAATGTTGATGTTCTCAAAGGCTGATTTAAGTGTATTCATGTTAAACAGAATTAAATCCCAAAACATTGACATATGGATTTTTATCACTCAAGAGGCATAATTTGGGTTAGGGTAGGAATAATCTTTATGGAATGTTAACTACCTAGTTTGGTCACATAGATGTCAGGATCCCTCAGATGATAAGGTTAAAAAAAGACCCTTTTCCCTCATAGGAGAAAACCTGGAACAGATAGTGATTTCTGCGTCACCAGGTTGGGGGGACCCTGTGAGTGAGGGTTTTGAACTGGTTATAACAGCATCACTTTGGAGGGATTTTTAAAGTTAGGTCTGAGCAGCATTTGCTGAGTATGTTTATAAAGTCCAGGAATTCAGATCCATCCATGGCCATGTGCACAAATACACACAGACGCATACACAGACACACACACACACTCCATTCCTGTAGCCACCGGCTGACATGAGGCTCACTCTAAGCCATCATGGTAGTGACAGAATGCTGCTCAATGTCAGAGAAGGAGTGTGTCCAAAAAGGCTTCAAGGACTGGAAAGAAGCCCTTGTCTTCATTTTCTGTTTGCTGTCATGTTGTAAACATGAAGTGCCTGAAGAATAGATAATGTAAAACATGACCCATTGCCCTGCTATCCGAAAGACAAACTCTGTTTCCTTCCTAAGACTTCAGGATTAGTCATTGTACTAATTTTATTATTCTCAGGCAGACAAAAACATCAGCAAGAGACAGAAAACTCAGCCTCTCTTCTGGTTACAAAAACCATAATAAACTCTAGAAAAGATGATGAAAATGGCTCAAGTTTTAAGATTTTCCTAACGGCATGAGGGTCAAGTAGAGGCAGGGGTTGCCTTACAATGAACTCTGTCTATTAAAAGAATCTTGGAAGGCTCAGGCTTTTGGGACTATAGGTAAAATGCATCTAAAAATTTGAGGAGATTTGAGAATCACCAGCACTGTCTTTTAAAACCTAATAAATGTGTAACTCCACTCATAACCTAAAGTAGCTCTCCTAACTACCTTTCATCCCCCAACCCCTCCACATTTTACATAGAAAGAATAAAAATTACACTTAATTTTTTATATTTTGATATTATATATTTGCATAATGTATATTGATCATATTCACATCACATTGTCTTCTTTTTCTCACCCCTATTTCTATGTCTTTTTTCACCACCAATGAGTATAATTTGGATTGCTTGCATAACACAGGTGGAAAATTTATTCATCCATGACCAGGCAAGTTACCAGTGGCTCCATCACTGGTGATGCCTCCTAATCCCCCAGCAATCACTAACTGCCAACGGCTCCTTAGATAGGGTGGAGGTCTCAAGAGTCTTCCATAATTCATGACAGAATGTTGATGCTTCTAGTTGTATGCAGGTCTGGAGCAGGTGACCTTAGTTGTTGTTATTTCATGTGTGAAAAAGTCATCCTGTCTGAAAGAAATGCTCCACAGCCCTCCTCCCATCCTCTGCCTTGTATATTCCTTCTGCCTCTTCTTCTGTAATGATCTTTGAGCCTTGGGGAGGAGAAGGACAATGGAGAGAGGCACCAATGATGCCAAAATAGTCCAAAATACAAATTTACAGACTCTTAAATACCTAATATCTATGCAAAATTTAAACTCACCCACTATGACTCAGGGAAATTTGCGAAAGAGGGTAGGAAAGAATGTAAGAGTCATGGGGGTTGGAGAATAACTAATGCATATGAGGGAATGTTACTGTGGATTCAATGGCTTTATCTAAGAATCTATAATACTGAGCATATTGTTGTCTTTATATATATATATATATATATATATATATATATATATAATTCTAAGCCAATAAAAACATTAAAAATATATAGTGCATACCCAATGCATGGTGGTTTATAAGAAAACATAAACATGCATTTTTAAATTTCATTTCCTCCTTTTAGAGGTCTCATCATAATCTTAATTTTGAAGTAGTCATTCCTTTGCTTTTCTTTCTAATTTTGTTATAGGATATTAATTTTGGTTAATAAATTTTTAAATCTTTATTGTGATTTCTAGCTTCTGACAAATTGATTGACTAATGAGAAAATATATTCAAATTGGCACTAAGAAAAATATATTTGCTATTTGATTATTCAATTCTGATAATTTGTGCCTTTTATTAATTAAAGATATGTGTATATTAATTTGGCATAGTAACAATGTTTAGGTAAATCAAGCTCATAGATAGGCTATAGGAGCTCTGTGTTGAAGCATGTATATATGTATGGGTTTGAGAATGAATTTTCCCTTCATTTATACTATATATTATGATATAACTTATAGGAGTTTATTTTTTTAAAATATATTTATTTATTTATTTATTTATTTGCAAAAGGAGAGAGAAGAAAAGAGAGAGAGAGAAATGAGAATATGGGCATATCTGGGCCTCTAGCCTCTGCAAACAAACTCTAGACGAATGTGCCACTTTGTGCATCTGTTTTACATGGGTACTGGGCAATTGAACTCTGGTTGGTAGGCTTTTTGGACAAGCACATTAACGGCTGAGCCATCTTTCCAGCCCCAAGGCTGATTCTTTAACTTGGCTCTTATGAATAGAGTCAAAGTATCTCTTGTGTTACAGAAATGTCTGAATAGCTACCATGGAATAATTGGCCATTGTCTCTTTAGTATTACTTTTTTTTAAATTTTTTTTTATTGTCCATAATGAGTTACAACATTTAGTGGGCAAACAATGAGTTGTTATCCCCAATTCCCCACTGCCCTCCCCTCCACCCTCCACTGGATAACCTCCTCCATGGGTCGTCTGGATCAGTCCTTGTGACAGGGGACCATGGATAGACTAGTAATCAGCCAGTTTCTCCTGTCCGTACCTCTGGATAGTCTCCCCCACCACGGCTCTCACAATCTTTCCACCCCCTCTTCCGCATAGTTCCCTGAGTCGTGGTGGATGAGTAATAAGTTTGCTTTAAGGTTGTGAGCTTAGGGGTCTTTGTGTCGAAAATCATTGGTTTCTGTTCCACTG
>PVHP010052315.1:0-11102 GCA_004024765.1 Zapus hudsonius
TCTCTCTCTCTCTCTCTCTCTCTCTCTCTCTCTCTCTCTCTCTCTCTCTCTCTTGCTCTCCAAATATATAAATAAAATATTTAAAACAAAAATAGTGTGCAGCAGTCTATTTGCAATATAGGATTCTGTAACTTGAGGGATCCTTGTGATGAATTCTTTAATAGCTTCAAACATCTTGAAGAGGATTTTTCAAATAGATGACAGGGAAGTTGTCAATCTCTTAAAACTATTTTTTTTAAAAAAAGACCTTTTAACCTCCCCAAAAGTTGTAACGGGGGGGGGGGGAGAGAAGGGAAACTGGACGCTAACCAAAGTCACTTTGGACGATGTTTTTGTTGCATTGAGACTCTTGAAGCCCTACCTAAGGTTGATTAGGCATCTGGTCGTCTGTAGCCAAGTGCATACAGCTTCTAATGTAATTTAATAGCTTATAGACCAGAACCCTTAAAATTTATCCTTATTGATTGATACTTAGCGATATTGATGCCACTGTCGTAGAGTGAGTGGTTTATCTGAAACTACTCTGTAGACTGCAGTTCTTTCTTGAAAACAATAAAATAATAACCATCATCATTATTCTCTTCCCCTCTTTTAGACTTTGGCCAGGAGAAAATAACTACAAGAAAGTACTAATTTACAAAATGTGCAGATGATCTGGTTTATTCATAACCATAGGAGTTTTAATTTATTAAGCAACAATTTAATATAAGCAGTGCCTGATCATTCTAGTTTGCTGTGTGTTTTGTGGGAGAATCATGTCTTGCTTAATGGAGAAGATAAATTTATTATTGGGAAATTTTAATAATGAACAAAATTATGTTTGGGTATTTTCCTGGGAAGTAATTAGTTGCAAAGCTGTCCTTCCCTGAAGTGTGGTAGTATTGGTGCCAGTTGGTGCTTAGTGGGGAATTCCCTACCCATGAAGTTAAAGGGAGAGCAGGAATGTGAGAACCTCCCGTGGGAGGTCCAGGCTCCATTGTCCACTGTCAGCCACCGTAGTGAGGCTCAGAATGGTCACAGGAAGAAGGTGTTCATTCATAACTTGAGGGGCTACAAAACATGCCCCTGCCCCAGTCAGTCAATCTCTCCCTTTGGCAGCTAAGCATCTTGTTCTGTCCATTGGAAAAAAGCTTCCTTTATATCAAGGAATAAGCTCTCGAGGGCTGATGGTAAAATGCAAACGTTAACCAGAAGGGAAGGCACACAAATCTGTAAGCACTTGGAAATTAATTAGTGACTATGTTATAGACGCACTCAGGAATGAATAAGTTGTATGAAAAGCCTACAAGTGACTAAAATCCCAGTTCAAACCAGCTTAAGCACCGAAGGAACTCACTGGTTTACAAAGTTGAGAAGAAGCCTGAGGTAGTTCATAAGATTATAAGGAGAACAGAATAAGGTCACATAGTCTGAAACCGGCAACTCAACACTGGGTGTTGGAATGTCATTCTATTACCAAAGACGCCCTTTCTCATATTGTCAAGGAAGAATAAGGCAGACCAAACCAAACCATGCATGTGTTAGCTTAGGGACACCAGCAAAGAAAGAGAGTCCTTTCATCCAGCATCTATGTCTCCATATAAGTCAGCATTCCTTAATAGAACAAAACACTTGAGGTCATCAAGTCACAAAAACAAAAGGTTTGGAAGGTTCTAGTCCATGATCAGTTGGCTCCAAGGCTTTGGGACTGTGGCAAGGCAATAAATCATGGCAAGAACGCATGGCAGAATAAACCCACTCTCTTTGTGACCAAGAAGTCAAAGAGAGAAAGAAAAAGGGCCATTCCCCTAGTGACCTAAGTTGAAGTCCCACTAGGCCCTACCTCTCAAAGTTTCCACCCATTCCCAATAAGCATCGAGCCTTTAACACATGGGCCTTGCTTGGTCATTCGAAAGTCAAACGACAGTACTGTCACTCTCAGGGAAACCATGAATGAATTGGTCCAGTGGATGGCGGTTTCTCCCCATGGACCAATTATAATCGGAAGTGCACTCTGGTTCAGTCTGGGGCTGTAGACTCTCTCTGTAGCCAGAGAAGAAAGACACTTTGCCTGAAAGCCCAGGAGAGTTCTGAGAAGTGCTCCAAGAGTTCTCACAACAGGGAGAGAAAACTTCTACTGGAAAGCCGGGAACCCACAGCAAGCCCGAACCCTGGGAATGAACATGTTAGTAGTTAGGAGCGCCCTCTCTAAGGCTCAGGATTTAAAACTCTCAACAGATTTCCACATGTGCCTGACTTCCGGTGGCCCTGACTACCTAAAATGCCACTTTTCTCCCATTTCAATGAGTGATACCAACTGCTGTAACCATTTTGTGAATGAAAATCTCTGATTGACTCCTGATCAGTTTCCAAAGAATTTCCGGACTGGAAAGAAGTAACAGCACACTTACAGCTGTGGTTTCAGAAGTGAGCATTGGCCTCTAGTTGCCAACAGCTTTGCAAATGGGCTGAAAGTGACCAACACAAGAAGACATATATTTTATGCTTTAGGGGAAAAAATGGGGTGTCATGTGGATAAGCTCAGAGGACACATCAGTGGAAGACTACAAAAACCCCTCATGACAGGTGTGTGAGGAGCCAGAGCTACATCTGTGAGAAGGGTGGAAATGTGGTAGAAGAAACGTAACAAAGACCCCAGGCCCAGATGATGCTCTGAAACCCAGTGTCCATTGTTTAAGCTTCACCAGGGAGACAGCGGGACCTGAGCCTCCTCCCTGTCTATGCAGCTGCGCCTGGGGTGTCAGGTCAGTCACCCATGGGCACCGACACCCCTGAGCACAGAGCTTTCTCTTCCACATTTGTACTTCCTTACCACTGACTGGGTGCTTAGGAATTTTCCGTTTGTCCCCCAAAATCATGTCACCTTAGAAACTTGTAACCCACCAATAGTGTGAAGAATTCAAGATGATGTCACACTGCCTGCCACACTGTCTATAAAACCTCTGAGCCATCAGAGCTCAGGACTCAGGCCTTGGAAGTTATTTCCAAGTCACCACGAAGAGATTTTCTGATTCTCCACTCTATCTCGCCTGCCCGCGCTGTGTGACTCAGTTTCCCATAACAGAAAGCTGTTCCCACAGGGATGACAGGGCATTTGTAGAGCTAGCCTGATCAACCTTCCACCGATGACCAGAATGTTCTCAGGGGATAAGCACAGACCTCCCCATGCACCAGCAACCCGAGCTCTAGCCTAACCCACCCCTGAAATTTCCTCTGCATATGTCTCCTCAAGGGCCAGCTCCCAGCATCCTTTGGTTTACTTCTCTCTATGTAGTGGAGGCTGTCATTATTTTTTACCTGGTTTATACCACAATGGCCTTGTATCTGGTATCTCAGCCTCTGATTTTGTCCCTTTCTAATCTATTTCCACAGTCCTATGTGGATTTTCTAAACTGGAAACTGGATCTTGTTACTCTCTTACTCAAAACTTTTGAATGACTGACTGCCTGTATTCAAAATCACTCAACACGAAGCTCTCCAACTACACTCAGCCTTTTGTGACCTGCGCTCAGCCTTTTGTGACCTGCGCTCAGCCTTTCACAGGTAAAGGTGCAAAATCCTGTTACTACAAAATGACTATAGGTGGAAAATACTTTATTTTTCATTGACAGAAAACACCTCTAAGCCGGGAGTGGTGGCGCACGCCTTTATTCCCAGCACTCAGGAGGCAGAGGTAGGAGGATTGCTGTGAGTTCAAGGCCACCCTGAGACTACATAGTGAATTCCAGGTCAGCCTGGACTAAAGAGAGACCCTACCTCAAAAAAACCAAAAAAAAAAAAAAAAAAAGAAAGAAAGAAAATACCTCTAAAAGATTGTCTATGCTGAAAATGGACAGAGTTGCTTTCCTTTTCATTATTTCATAAACAATACAGTACAATACCTATTTACATAACATTTGCATTTATTAGATCTTGCAATGTAGAGTTGATTTAATGCACATGGGAAGATGTGCAGGTTTTATGCAAAGACCTTGTTTTATGGAAGGACTTGAGCATTCACAGGGGTTGGCATCCTTGGGGTCTTGGCACCAGTCTCGCACAGCTAGTAAGGGAGGACTCTAGTTTATCCATCAAAGTTTTAATTCATTAAGCAATAATCTCTCTTTTCAACAAATTCTCCATGCAAGCCATTCTTCGCCCACATAGAATCTCATCCAGTTCTTTTAAGGCACTTTGAATTGTATTTGCTTTGTTTTCACCTTTATAGATTTTATATATGTTATGTCTTTTGGAAAAGCTACTGTCTCTTTCTATTTTCTTTTCCTTTTTTGAGATTAGTTGGCCCAAACTGGCCTTGAACTTGCTACATAACCCAGGCTGACCTCGAATAGTCATCTTCCAGGACGCTGGATTAAAGGCCTCTTCTCTGTTTTCAAAGGTAGTAAGCTATGGGAACCCAATCAATCAATGATATATATAATCAACAGACAGTATTTGATAAGGTAAATTAAGCTGTCACAAAAATCCCCCAACATTTGTGTGGCTTAAACAAGCAAGGCTGTCCATTTCTTTCTCCTGTAATAGTCATAACTAAGTCCAAGTGAGTGGAACAGATCTGCTGTTTTGGGTATGCAATTCCCTTACCCCATGAGGTGACTGCTTGATCTTTGCACTCAGGCAACCCAGCCATCAGAATAAATGAAGGACCTTCTCTTTTTAAAATGGACAACTTGAAAGTGGTGCGATTCCATTGGCTAAAACAAACACATGATCACATTGAGGCTCAAGGGACATGGGAAATGTAGTCTCTGGCTAGGAGCCATGAGACAAATTAGAACTCTGGATTTGGAAAGAGAAGAATGACTACCAGTCACTGCCAACAGCATATCCCCTGGGGAAAAAGAGTTAGAAGGCCAAAACTATGAAGACTCCCCAAGGTTACAGCTAATCCCTTTTGTCCTCTTCAAAATCAATTCCAGCACCACAGAGGGAATTCACCTTCTGGGGAAGTGGGATCCAGGAAGGAAGAAGACCAGAGGCAGGCTCAATAAGCAACAGCCACCAATATGGCTGCCCTGGATGTTAAAATACAGCTGAATCATTTGGTAAAGAGTCACTCTGGAGGTTGGAGAGATGGCTCAGCAGTTAAGACACTTGTCTGCAAAGCCTAAGGACCCTGGTGGCTCCATTCCCAGGTAAACTCATAAACTTGGATACACAAAGTAGTGCATGCAGCTGGAGTTCATTTGCAGCAGCTGGAGGCTTGGGCGTGCCTGTTCTCTGTCTCAGTCCCTCCTCTCTCTCTCTCTCTCCCTCCTCTCTCTCTCTCTTTCTCTCTCTCTCTCTGTTTGCAAAGAAGTAAATAAGTAAGAAGTAAATAAAAATTTTAAGTTTTTTTTTTAAAAAAGAATGCCCACCTGTCATTGCTGTCTACTCTAGTTCCTTTTCTGGGACCCTGAGAGACCTCTACCCCCACCCCATATTCCTGCTGCAGAAGGATTTATGAGTGGTATCAAGTGGGACCCTGGAGTCAGATTCTCTCTAATGGAGACTCCATTCCACTGATTGACCTGTGTGGAGACTTGGTCACTTGAATATCATCTCTGGCCAGCCTCATTCACCGAACTGTGCCCTGACTCAGCCACCCAACCATGCCACAGTAAAGACAGAAATGGAAAGGGCAGAGGTCACTGAACCCAGTCTTTATTTTCTATTTGAAATCTTACTGTACATATCAAACTTCGAAAGGTGAGTCAGATTTCTATGACTCATAACATCTGTGACTCTTATGGGTGATGTGTATTTTGACAAAATAGAAAAAAAAAAACTCAGCTCATGAGTAAGAGAAGCTCAGACAATGTGTCTAAAATTAATGTAAACAAGCCAGTAAGAAATTGACATATAGGGCCACACCTCACACTACTGAATTCTCTCTCAGCTGGGTGAGAAGGTGTGAGAGGGTAGAAAGAACACTGGATTTAGGGCTGGACCACCCAGGTGCCTGGCTAGAGTAGAGGAAAGAGTGCTTTGTAGCCTGGCTCCTTGATTACAATCTGTACAACTAACTCGTATATCTGTAAAATGAAGCGCAATAATATTTACCACCAAGTGTTGTAAAATGAAGATTGAATGATTAGGACATGCCTTTGATACAGACCAGGAGCAAGCCAGCTTTTTTCCTGATAGATAGTTAGCTGGGGACCACCCACTAAAATGTGGATACCACCTTGCCTGCTCTGGCAAGACTAGAACCCAGGTCTGATCTAGTCTCACCCAAGCATTTTTTTAAAAATATTTTATTCATTTTCAAGCAGAAAGAGAGAGAGAGAGAGAGAGAGAGAGAGAGAGAGAGAGAGAGCGCACCAGGGCCACCACCTTGTGGGTCTGGCTTATGTGGATACTGGGGAATTGAACCAGGAGCCTTAGGCACTATAGGCAAGTACCTTAATGGCTGAGCCATCTCTCCAGCCCCCAAGCATTAACTCTGAGTGTCAGCTTCCAGCTTCTTCCTCAACTTTTCCTGGGCTTAGCAGAGTTGTGGGCTGGCCCATCCTGTCAGCCTGTTGAGCCCACCAACCAATCAGGTCCCTCTCTCCACACACCTGAATCTGCTGGTGAGGCTCATTCTAACTGGATGTTTGATTCAAATAAATGGGTCTGAACCATGTGTGAGGGAGAGAGCCCTCTTGGCTTCTTTGACCCTTACCCAACTTCCATCTTTCCCTGAGTGTGGGGATCTCCTTGGTCTCCCTTGTCTCCCCCTTCCTGGCATGGGAAGGGAGACAGTGTCTTTTGCCGGGGAGCTTTTCTGCTTTGTTCTGGGGACGTTCCTACTTGCTCTCAATACGTGTGAGCCCTTTCCCCAGAGGATTCTTTCTAGCTCTTCCTAAAATAAATCTATAATTCACAAATTACCTTTTTCTGGGCCCATGTTTTCAATTCTTTGATAACTTGTACAAGGATCCAAAGTTGGAGTTTATGTGCTTGGGGGTCTCCAGCATCTTTATGGAGATCTAATCTCTCCCAGGACTCCCTGCCTTACCAGGTGCCTGACATACAACAGGTACAGTAATACCAGCCTATAGTCCCTGTGCCAGCATGCCCCTCTCTTGTCTTTCCTGTATCTCCACCTTCCCCTCCTCCTACCCTCACCCAGGTGCAAGCTCACCAAACACATACACATACTTTTATGGAAATTTGTAATGGGTCATTTAACATATTTAAGCCTTGGTTTTTAACATGAAGAGCAAGATGAATGCATAATTTCCTGAGACAAGAGTGAGGTTATGCATGCAAAACTAGAGATAAAAGGGAAGGGTTTCTAGTTGTGGTGAAGAGGGGACAAACGAGGTGACAGGTTTGAACACCTTCCATGCATACCGTCATAGTCTCTACAGCATAACCTCTAAAACCATATACACTAAACATTTCTGGTTACCTTTTCTGGGCTAAAACAAGGAAATATAATAATCCATATGCCAGCCATTGTACTCCATGACCCCATCTTTCAGAATGTGCCGGCCTGGCTCAGAGCAGACATTCAGTGAGTATCTGTTGTCCCCGAGAATGGATTAGTAATGAAGCTATACCTGCTGTAAGGCAAAGACAGTATAAAACAGAATGCATTTAGGGTAACATGTGGGCTTATTTTCACACCGAGGACTAACGTTTAAAGAAAGAAAAATGAACCAGCTCATGAATTATGCCCAAGTTTACACTTCTACAGCTGCTTGAAGTAATTGTTTGAAGAGCCTCCTGCCTCAGTCATTGTCAGCTAATAGATGAAAATGTATGCTTTTCTAAACGTATATTTGAATTTCTAAAGTCTTGCATTTCACACCAAGAACCATATTTCAGTCAACATTTCCACTTACTAGGAGGAAGTAATCAAGGAATGAACTTTTTTTTTAAAGGAATTACCTTTGGGAAAAGAAATAGTCTATGCATAATTCATGAACTGGCAAAAGATTTTCCTGGGTTTCTTTAGCACTATTCACATCACACACCTGGCCCAGAGGTGAAAACACCCATCCTCGCTGCAGACCCATCGCAAGCGCTGGGAAAGTTCCAGCTGTCAGTAAGGAAGAGTTGGGAAAGCAGGGGTGTGATCAAGAGTTGGTTTAAGGTAATGCTAAAAGGTTCTTTGAATTAGATTTGGTTGGAGGTAAGAAGAAAAAAAAAAGAGGAGGGTATGTGGCTCTGGACCATATGAAGAAATGAAGATTTTTTTCAGGATATTGTAAAACTTTGTTGATATGTACTAATTGTCCATATTGATGGGTTTCAATGTGTTGCGTCTGTATATGTGTACCAAGTACTGTGGTCAAATACAATCAATCACCCCTTTTCCAAGTACCTATCCTCAAATCCTTATTTCTCCTCCCCCTTCAAGGGACCCCCTCCACCCTTCCCAAGGTCTACTAATGAGGATCCTACTTTTAGATTGACGAATTTCAGCTTCCACACATGAAAAAGAACATGCGGTATTCATCTTTCTGTGTCTGGTTTACTTCATTCATAGCATTCTTCATTCTCTCCATTTCGCTGCAAAGGGCAGAGCTTCATCTTTGATGTCTGAATAAAAGTCCACTGTGTAAATAAGCCGCTCTTACTCTGTTCTTTCATCTGTTGTCTCACCTAAAATGATCTCTCGGGGGTTGTGAACAGCATCACAGTAACGGCGACACAGAATATCTCTTCAGTAGCAATTTACACTTTATCCAAGAGAACAAATGCAAGGAGCCATTATGTATGTTTCAAGTGATGGAGAAATTGACCAGATCTGTACTTCAGAACAATGCTGGGCTGAGTGTGATGGTGCACGCCTTTAATCCCAGCACTCGGGAGGCAGAGGTCAGAGAATCCCCTTGAGTTTGAGGCCACCCTGAGACTACATAGTGAATTCCAGGTCAGCCTGGGCTAGAGCGAGACCCTACCTCAAAAACAAAACAAAACAAAGAACAAACCCAAAAAAAAAAGCCCATCTGAAGTTCCCTTCTGATACCTCTGCTCTTGTGGAACAGTGACCAGGGTTGTGGCTACTGGAAGTGAGGAAGGAGACAATCCCTTCACCCTTCACTTGCTATGAAACTTGAATCAATTTTATCAATCTAGAGATAAGATGATTTGGGGAAAGTGAGCTTACTTAAGTAGAGCTTATATTTTAGAACCTCAAAACTTAAAATTTTTTTTTCTTTCTTTTTTTTTTTTTGAGTGAGGGTCTCATGTAGCCCCTGCTGGTCTCACATTCACTATGTAGAAGCCAAGGATGGCCTCCAACCTCTCATCTTCCCACCACACCCATCTTAGGGGATGCTGGGGATCAAACCCAGAGCCTGGGCCACTCTGGGCAAGCACTCTACCAGCTGAATTACATTTCCAGGCATACTCCCTTCTCTCAAACAAGGAAAATAGCTGGAGAGATGGCTCAGCAGTCAGTGGACCTGGGTTCAGTTCCCTAGTACCACATAAAGCTAGATACACAAAATGATACATGTGTCTGGAGTTTGTTAGCAGTGGCTAACATAACATAACATAACAAACAATCCCTGATAGGACCATACTATGTCTCTCTTTCTTTCTCTTCGTCTCGCTCATAAATAAATATAAATATTTTTAAAACGCAAACAAGATTAAGCGCTTTCACAAACACCTACAAAATAATATTGTGTTCTAAAATTATGTCTTTGTAGCACTGGTTTAAAAAACACATTTTTTTTTCTTTGTTGAAGAGTATGCAATTCTTCACAATAGCTCCCATTTATAATAGCACTAAGGAGGTTTCCTCTTCACATAATTCTATGTAGACAAAAAGGGAAAGTAAAAGTCATAACCATGTAGGAGATTTTCTGGTGAAGTTTGAGGAACATTAGGTGAGTTAATAAAATCAGGAATTCAAAATCAAAATTAAGTCCCATCTTGGCTATGAGTAACCAGAGACTTAAGGAGCAAATGTGGCACTTGGGTTTTGCTGAATGTCATCTGTGAAATGGGGATGGTGACATTCCACCTGGTGGGGATGTTAATCAAGAGAGACAGAATATGTGATGGCACCTTAAAACCTGCCAAGTACGTCAGGATTGCTGGCTTCTATTGTTGTGACAGGTGCCTGGATGCTCAAGTGCTGATGTACAATTGCTTTTCTAAGGACACCACCTTGCATGGTGTGCGGAGCCCTAAGATGCATCTGCTATTTCCTGATGATGTTATCAATCTTTAGGGAAAGGAACTTATTGATTTGTTTCCCTTAGAAGTGCTTCTGAGAATTGATCTGGCCGTTTAGATGTTGCAGGCTTGCTGATGCCTCTGCCAACCTGCCCGTGCTTGGAAATGATCCTGCCACAGCGAGAAGGGCCTGATCATGCTGACATTCTGGGGTCTGGTCTGGCTCCTCCGGGTCTGAGAGCCACTGAGATGTTTAACTCCTGCAGGGTTTTTGCTATTCAAAAATAACATATCAGAATAGATAGTAATTTTATGAATTTTTTAAAAATAATTATTTATTTGCAAGAAAAGAGAGGGAGGGGAGGAGGGAGAGTGAGAGAGAGAAAGAAAATGAAAGAAAGAAAGAAAGAAAGAAAGAAAGAAAGAAAGAAAGAAAGAAAGAAAGAAAGAAAGGAAGGAAGGAAGGAAGGAAGGAAGGAAGGAAGGAAGGAAGGAAGGAAGGAAGGAAGGAAGGGAGGGAGGGAGGGAGGAAGGAAGCAAGGGCACATCAGGGCCTCTTGCCACTACAAACGAACTCCAGATGCATGTGCCACTTTTGTACATCTGGCTTTATGTGGGTTCTGGGGAATCAAATCTAGGTTGTTGGACTTTGCGAAACAAGCACCTTAACCACTGAATCATCTCTCTAGCCCTGATTTTATAAAAGTTTTAGCTGAAATTACTATTGATTAACTTGTGTTAATTCATACTTGAAAATTATCACTGCTTCTAAAAAATAACCACTATTTAAATCAAAGATTTTTTTTCTGCCAAAAATAAATACTTATAATTTTAAAAATCAATGACAATATCAGTAATCTCACAATGTGGTTCTATTTCCATTAATAGTGGGTGACTGTAAGGGATTGATATTTTCATTTACATTTTCCTTTCCAGAAGGAGCTGGAGAGATGGCTAAGTGGTTAAGGTTCTTGCTTGCAAAGCCTGACAGCCTGGTT
>PVHP010052316.1:0-11126 GCA_004024765.1 Zapus hudsonius
TGGGTCTCCATTGCAACCCACAGTTCATTCTCATGGCCCCATCGGGCTCCATGCAGGCAAACTTGCACACCTGCTTCACATGCCGATGGCCATTTTTCAAAAACAAAACTGTGTTGCAAATCCAATGACCCTGTCTTTCTAACCAATCTCCATTCCACAGAACCAGGTGGGCTACCAACTTGTTAATCCAGGGGGATCAAAGCATTCAGGCCCCTTACTTCAAAGAGTTCGCATTCTTCCTGTTGTTCCAATGCAGACCAGCTGGCCCAATCTCAATGGTTGTCATCTCTCAAACAACCTACCATTTTGTATAATGAATATGTTATGCTGATTAAAACAAAAGAAATTTTAAAAAGTGTCAGATACATAGAGTGGTCCCAATATGGGTGAGGAGCTCAAATGGATTTCAACTGTGTGACCTGGGTATGAACATTACATGGTGAAATGGTTCCTGAGGCTCTTTCACTTTCATCTCTGCTCCCTCGATCCCATCCCTGTGATCAGACATTTAAGGTGGACTTGTAGGATTCACTGGTCAGAGTGGTCCTGCTGTCACTGAATGCAGAAGTTCACCTTCAGATTTGGAGGGAAAGAACCCTCAGCTTTGGGAGAAATTGGTGATGGGGCACGAATGGGATTCCATAGACAACAGTTTGGGAAAGGGAAGAGACCCAGGGAGAAGAGAACTTGACCCTGGTGTGAGTCTCTGAGAGAAGCCCAGAGGAAAGGGGTTATTGGCAGATAGATCTGTATGGGGAGGTGAGGTTGGGGCCAGAACAGTGGGCCAGGATGATGGCAGTGTCCCCCTCTTGCTCAGTCCAACCTCAGTTCTGGTCCATCACTGTGGACATGAGCAGTAATGAGGTTGGTAGAGACTTTCAGAACTCTGAAGTGTGTTGGTGTGACAGGGAGCTGCAGACTATATACCCTGAGCTTTGTAGCAAGAGCAAGCCCCAGGAGGCCCCACTGGTGGGATAGGGTGTCATAAGATAAGATCCCATGGAGACTCAAGGCTGAAGGGGAATAAAGGCCATTCAGTCCAAAGTTGCCCCTCCCACTATGCAAATCCCTCAGAGGCAGGGGCACCACCCCAGAGCAGGAGCTGGGAGAGACAAGCTCAAGTTTCACTGGCCCACTCCAAGGAGGGACAAAATAACCGAGCTCAGTGACAGAAACATCAAGATCATCACAGCTCCCAAGCCTCATTGAGCTCAGCTGGAGGGGTGAGTGGCTCAGCTACCTCAGCGCCTCCCATCTGTCAGAAGGGTAATTAGTGGATCTAGGGGGAGAGGGGAGCTCTGCCATAACCCACCATCCCAGACCCCACAATTAAGCAGGCTGGGAGAAAGAATCAGTGTGATTGAGAAGCCTGCTCTAGCAGCTACTGCCCAAGAAGGATTAAGAAGAGAAACAAGGGACAGTGAGCAGCAGCATAGTGAGAAAGTGCTAAATTTGAGCTAAACTGGAGCTCTAATTAACATCCCGTGTTTGCCAAGAGAGTGGATCAGATGGCACCAGGCAGAGGCTTGTAAACTGGCCTGGGTTCATAGTCTCAATCCCTGGCCTCCTCCCAGGAGCTGGTCCCTCCCCACCTCTCTGTGTGCTCAGGCATGAACCTTCCCCTGCTGTCACCAGCTGCCTTGCTCACTCTGACTCCAGAGCTCAGCAGGTGCCTGCGGCTTTGCTGGCTTCTTTCTCTCCCTGAGAGAACACAGAACACACAGAGCAGCAGTGGGAGCATCGCTGGGTCTGCGATGGGGTTCTTGGAGGATGACAGGGACTTTTCTCAGAGCGCTTCTAGACAAGTTCAGGTTTTCATTTTCTTCCCATACTGGATGGTCACCAAAAAAGTAGCTCTCCCCTCATCCCACTATCTGCTCATGCTAGATTCAGGGCTTACTCACCACGTGCCTCCTGTGATCCAGCATGCATTTCTCAGAGAATTAGTACTGGGGATCGAACCCTGGGCCTTGTGCATGCCAGGCACACAGTCTCCCACTGTGCTATATCTGCAGTACCTCAGAGAATGGATGACACACACTACATGGGTGTTCCAAGCCCTAATTGCCTGCTCCCCGATTCCTCCTCATCAGCTGGGTTGGGCCAGAGGCCTTAGCTGTCCAGGCTGCCAGGGACAGGCATGTGCAAGAAATTCTGTCATCCAATCATCTCGTTCTAAGCTTAACCAAAACATGGGATGCTGGGTCTCTGGCACTAGATAAAACAATCCTTTAATGGAAATTTTGGTGAATCAAAACATGTAATCATGGATTTGTGCCTTAACCTCCAAAATGAGGCAAAGGCTTTGAAGTAATTTAGAAGTCCAAGTTTCCTCTCTCAACCTGTCAGGCAAAATGTTCTATGAACCAAAACCTCAATATATTCAGGACACTGGTTTCAGAGGATAATTTTTCCTCATGAGAAAAAGACTCACCCTTTGAGCTAATATGTTTGATCAACTCAGCTTTCCATCATACTTATTAAAGAGTTTTAAAACATCTGTACTGATGCATTTGGCACTAAACCAAACTTATATTGACATGGTCACCAGCCATCAAGAGTTTTTAGAATAAAATTATGAAGACACAGAACAAATATTTAGCTTTGATTTTCTCTTGTCTTTTTCTTTTTGATGGTGCTGGGGATGAACCTGCTGCCTCACACATGTGGACAAGCACTGTACCACGGAGCAAATATCCCCTGCTCTCTTTTCGCTTTTTTATTTTGAGATAAGGTCACTAAGCTGTCTCTATCCCAGGCAGCTCTTGACATCCTAAATCTGCCTGCCTCAGCCTCCCAATCAGCTCTGAATTTTGAAATAGCCTAGAAAAAACCCAAAAGAATAAAATTCCAATTTCTGACATCCTCCCCTTTCCTCTTCGACTTCCCTCCACATAATCACAGCAGGACAAATTTGGTGCCTACAGATTATTACTAGTTCAGTTACTCATGGTATAAGGTTAACAACAGTTAGGAATTGAAAACGTCCAAGACCCTTAACCGCCTTGTGCCTGTTTCCTCTATAAATGGTAAAATAGTAGCTACGGCAGCAAACGACCAACCAGAATGAGTTTCTCAGTGTGGTTTCTGGTAATGGCCCATAGAAGGCGATAATGTCATCTAACGAAAGCCATTCTGTCTTCAGGTGAGGCCTCATCACAGAGGCAGATGCCTGACTTAAGCCAGAGGGGATGTTTGGATGAAAGGGCCTCATTCCAAATACTAGCTTTTAGGCTGAGCTTTTGAAACTAGAGAGACCCATCAGGGATGTGCCCCATGACAGGAGGTCTTTAGATTAACTCAGAGAAGGCCCTGCTCCTAGACCCAAGCTTCCTGCGGATCTTGTCCATTCACAATTGTTTAGTAACAACATAACATTTAGGCTGATGAGGCCCTGAGTTATTCCATCAAACCAGAGCCTCTCTTTCTGACTTTCACGCCCAGGTACTTAACAGTCTGTCTCACAACTCTTCTCTTAGAGGTGGTGCCAACATACCAACCCTCACATATCCTCAATGTCACTTTCACACTTTTTGTCCCTCAAAACCTCTTCTTTGGCTCAGTAAATAGTACCACCCCCTCTCCCTAACTGCTAGGGCCAGAAACTAGAGTTCTTTTTCTCAATTTCTCATGTCAAATTCATTCCCAAGAAAAGTCAGCCCCCACTCCAATATGGTTGTAGTTTTTGAGGTAGGGTCTCACTGTAGCCCAGGCTGGCCTTGAACTCACAGTGCTGGAATTAAAGGTGTGTGCCACCATGCCCAGCTTCCCATTCCAACCTGTATCTCGATTTTAACTGGCACCATGAATCTTACTGCCACCTCCCTGGTCTGGTCACTAACATCTTACCTGGTCAGACTGCCCTGTGTCTGGTTTTTTGCTGCTGCGCTCAAACCATTCTCCTATGCCCTATACATGGGCTATCTGCATGTCTTCTGCCCACCCTTGGCTAGTTCCTTTCGGTTCAAATTCTGGGCTCAGATATCTCAGGTTCAAAAATTCCCTCCCCATGTCTCAGAGTACTTCCTTAGATTTTACATCCCAAGCTCTTTTTTTTTTGTGGTATTTTCCCCCTTACTATCTCTTATCATAGCCTTTACATTATTTTATTAATGTGTCTGTTTCTTTACTCTTGTACCTAGGACAAAGGGGCTCTGTGTGTCCTCTTCTCCTCACCTCCCAAGTGTTGGGAATGAGATGATCCTGATTCATTTCCTGAATTACAAAAAATAAAGAATGGACAAGAATCCTACAACCAACCTCTGTGTCTCTAAGGGTGTTGACTTCATTTTGCACACATTTAAAGACCTCCGATGAAATCACCAGGTTGGTTTAAAATATGCAAAGCTATGTGAATTTTGAGAAAGTATAAAGAGGGGGATAACATTGAGGAGCCAGAAAGTAATGCTTGAAAGAAAAAAATGCTACTCAGAAATGATGGACAAGTTCTCCCAATGAGTTGCCATGGGAACCTATGAGATAGCTTGAAGGCTGGAAGTTTCCCTACTCTTTAAGTGCAGTTTTGAGTTACCTTCTCACAGAGGCAATGCAATCCCATGATGGACACAAAGGTGTGTGTGGGAGGGGCGAGTCTCTTATGGAAGAAACACTGCAGACCTATGGTCTCTGCTTGTCCCAGGTTTTCATCAATGATGAATTTGCAACCAGTCCAGAGGCATCTTCAGAGTCTTAAGGGTGCAAGTCGGGGAAGGTGACCTTTTCAAACCATGTCCCCGACTCAGCTGCTCCAATTCCCAGAGCTGGAATTCGCATTTTCAGCTTAATTGTAACCAGCGTTCATTTCTCCTGGGAGTACCTCAGTGTGGGGTGCCCTGGTTTTTAATCTCTACATTTTACTTTGTACTGGAGGCTAAACTTAATTTTTTTTGGGGGGGGGATTTAATTAGAATTTTTAAACCTGAATGGAAAAATTTAATAAATACATTTCATTTTCAGCTTTTATGCCACCTAAACCAGAAGTATCTTGCGAGCAAATATATTTATTCTGTAAAGGAAGTATGATTTAGGTCCCTCTCTCTGTAAGAAAGCTGGGTTTACCCTATCACCAGTCACGGTACCCATATGCTTCAGGGCAATGACATGCCTACGCTGACAAGAACAGAACCGGGTGAACAAGATGTTCGAGGAACATCTGCTAAAAATTCATCTGCGGAATTAATAAGTGAAAAAACCATATGTTTTCATAACATCAATCAACTCGGCATTTTCCCTAGACTCCCTCATATGACTACTTCATTTTTGATTATTGTCCTTAGCTTTGTTTGCTCACCTGTGTGAATAAAAGAATTTGCATGTATTATTTAATCCTCATTCCCAAGGCTGAGGCTTACCATTCATTTTTAGGCAAAACCGATCCTTTGTCAGGATTCCCCTGGAGAGAGCGTGTTACTAGATGTCATCACAGTGTGAACCGAAACCCTGGCCAGGGACAGTCTATGCCCTTTCTGCCATGTGTCATTCTCCTTAGTGAACCATAGCTCTTCCTTGCTGCTCTGAAAACAGGATGTCCTTGCTTGTTTATTTCTTGTTGAACTTTAATGTGATAATTTTTGTCATCGTCCATATCCATATCAGCATTTTATATAAGCAAATTCCATTGCTTCCTCTGAACTTTTCTCCTATCAGTTCAAAAATAAGAAACATAGCATTTACACCACGAGACGTGCCACGTCTATCACATATTTCAGGGTCCAAGAGAAACTGCAGAGGAAGCGGCAACGCTAGTCTGACCACCACCTCCAGGGACAGAGCAAGAAACACGGAGGTGAACTGAGAGACATCATAACAGACATACAGAGGCCACAGGGGACTCAACACTAAAAACACACAACTAACATTCTTACCAAGGCTCAGGGATGATTTTAAGAGCCACAGAGTAGGTAGAAATATCCAGAGGTATACCCCCACCCAGAACTACCAAAGGCCCTAACTACCTCACAGTGAACACCAAGGACCCTACTGAGGAGGCCCCTCAGGAAAATAGGTACTGGAGATGAGGGGATACAAGACTATTACCTATGTAAAACAAAAATATTTATATGCATAAGTTTTTTTAAAAAGACCTTTATCCATCTTCTTTTTAAAATATTTTATTTATTTATTTTCAAGCAGAGAAATGAGAGAGAGAGAGAAAGAGAGAGAGAGAGAGAGAGAGAGAGAGAGAGAGAGAGAGAGAGAGAGAGAGAGAGAGAGAGAGAGAGCACCAGGACCACCACCTCGTGGGTCTGGCATATGTGGGTATTGGGGAATTGAACCTGGGGCCTTAGGCACTAGAGGCAAGTGCCTTAACCGCTGAGCCATCTCTCCAGCCCCCTAGATGCATAAATTTTAAAAAGTGAAAAAATAAGAAATATACACCTTAAAGTGTGGCTGATTTGTTGATTCCTTTCAAGTGTCTTCTGTAAGACCTTTCTGTTAATAACAACTCCAAACAATTCACTTAACTATATGTACATGGAAATATATATCAGGCCATGACAGGAATGAATATGTTGCTATTATTTCAAGTCAATGTTTAATGTCCACTTAATATCAGCTTCTTCCGATTTGTTCCTTCACACTAACGAGACATCTCTAAAAACTGGACTTTAAATTCAGTAGCTCTGCAGTGAGAGGCTGTTGGATAGCATGCTGCAAGACACCCTCATTGATTTCCCCTTCTTTCCTTCCTCTCTCCCTTGTCATTTCATACACAGGCAGAAATGGATGTTTCTTTTCTCTTACTAAAGTTACAGTTACTAGAAAATATTCAAACATCATATTGTTAAATCTGTTGTAAAGAGTTCTTGGATTCAGCTCTTCCCACATGTTCCCAAACACCAAAGCCCTGGTCCTCACTATTCAGCAATTGAAAGACTTCTGCCCTTCTCCAGCACCAGGGCAGCTTCTCCTCCCAGCTTCCAGTGGGTTGTGCGAAATGGAATAAGCCAAGCAACCTTCCCCATGCCGCTGCTCCAAGTCGGAGGTTCTCAGCAGCACATTCTCAAATAAAATATTGTGTTTTGGAGACCAGAATAAAATGTTAATCAAGATAGACAGCAAGCCCAAAATATGCCAATTTGCCTTAAATTGAAGTTCCATAATCTAAAATATGTTAGTTTTAGCAGACTTGTATTGATTGTATTTGAACCTAAATCAGGTATTTATTTTCTTTTTCTTCCCCCCCCCCACCAGGCAGGGTCTCACTCTAATCCAAGCTAACCAGGACTCACTCTGTAGCTCCAGGCTGGCCACAAACTCACCTCCTGAGTGCCGGGATTAAAGGTATGCACTGTCACCCCCGATTATATGATTAAATTACAAAATTGGAACCATAATAAAAATGAAATTTGATGCAACTTTAAAGCGGCATTTTATTCCTAAAACATTAATATATTTCTTTTACTTCAAAACTAACACTATCAGTAGAGTGGGTTTTCATCTTTGTCACTTGGAGGAGAATTATATAGGCTTGGGAATCTGTACATCTTTGTCACTAAAAGAAGAATGACAACCTTCTGACTCATGGCCTGCTGAGCACAGTATGCAGTTCAGGGGCAAGAGAATAGAACAAATTATGTCATTTATCTGTTTATCCTTCTAATTCCAAGAAAAAAATCTTAGGCAGCATATTATTTGTCAGAGGGAAGCATTCCTACGACCAATTAGAAGGACCCTTCCTTCTAGGTACATATGTGTGTTAGAGAATGCCCTAGAGGGAGAATTTCCATTTTCCTGTAGATTGGACAAAATGGAGTTCTTGGTCTCAGGATCCTAATTACATGTATGTTACTCTCTCATTTTATCCCTCATTCATTTTTGTTGATTTTATTTCTTAGCTTATATTTTTCAACACACAATCCCTGGATCCTCCTGTTCAGAATAACTCAGACTCATCTCAGACCCACCGAACCAAATTTTGGCATTACCTGGTCATCTGCTGTTAAGTAGGTAATGTTCTCCCATGACTCCTTGGCAAAGGAGTTTGAGATTCGCTGCTCTGGTCTTTAGGAAAGACCTGTTTAAATAACCCCATCTTTTATCAGCTGCGGTACCCCATGGATGCATGCATAGCAGTAATGTCAAGGGAAGGCACCCAGCATCCAAGCCTGGGTGAGGCTCAGGCAGTCAGTAGGAGCTTCCAGAAGAGGAAAATGCAGAGAAGGGGAGGAAGCTCTACAGTGGAAGAGAATTGGGCCGAGATCCTGAGCACAGGACAAAGGTCCCACTCTGTCCTTAGAAAGGACTTAGAGGACCTAGTTTGGTTTTACTTAGGGGAAGTCATGTTTCCTGTAACTATTCCAACAGAAGGACCCTTTAGGAAGGCTCTTTAATCAGAAATGGATGAGTTTGATGACAATGGTGAACAGCTTCTTAATTTTTATTGCATGGGGTAGGTATCTCTGAGGCCAAGGCAGGTCTGTTCAAAGAATGGAATGTGGGCAGGGGCTGCATTCCAAAGAATGACCAATATTAAAGATCATGTACATCTTTTAAAAAAGCCATTATGAATTGTATTGTATGACTAACAGGTGCTGGTCATATTCTCATCAGGTCGCACTCTTATATCCTCTCTCCTCCTTCCCCAATGCACTGAGGGCCTCCTGTATGGGGCTAATGGCTTCCTGGTGGGGTCATGAATGCATCACAGCCTCTGTGGCGAGTGGGGGAAAGACAATGCCACAAGATACACTTTATACTTTCCCACTCTGTGGCTCTTACGATATTTCAGCCTCTCTTAGGCAGTGTTCCCTGCACCTTGGCTGGTGTGGATAAGACTACTTCAGGAGGTGCTAGTTAGAAATGTCACTTGCTTTTTTTCCCACTAATAAGTTCTTTGTTGTTGTTGTTGATTTCTTGATTTATATATTTAAGTGGTTTATGGTATAATGTGTGCACTGGGCCACAGTGGAAACGTGCCTTTCTGTGGTCATTGGCACAGAACCAGGGAGCCACTGGATTACATTTCTTTGCAACAGAACCAGGGAGCCACTGGATTACATTTCTTTGCAACAGAACAAAATAAATAAGTTTCATTGGACACAGTGTGGGGCAGCACTGCACCCTGACCACAGACTTCAGGGTAGTGGGCCACAGACTCCTCCTGCAGGGCTGCAGGAGCAACAGCAGCAGGGGAGGCGCATGACAGTAGGTGAGTGGATCTGAGGAGGCAGGTGCCAGGCCTTAAGGGAGCACAGGCAGAAGATAATAAAGCATCCTCAGTGGGTAGGGTGGTGAGAGATGTTTACAGTCATTGCTTTTCCGTGGTACCCGGTCCAAACTCAAAAAGTAGTCTGATGGGCTTGCGTGAATCAAATCCCCTTGACCCATCACGGGTGTTGATTGGCTTTTTATTTTGTGTGTTTCCTTCATCTGAGAGTCAGGGCCTTGCTGCCGGCTTTGCCCCTGTTACTTATCCATGAATGTGAACTGAGCCAGTTCTCTTTGGTGCTCTGGTTTGGTGCTCTAAGGGAGTATTTTTTGCATTCCTATGATGAAATAACTGATAAAGGCAACTTAAGGAAATAAAGATTTTTTTTGGCTCATGATTCAATACATCATGGCAAAGAAAGCATGGAGGTAGGAGTATGAGGAGGCTGTCACACTGGGTCTGCAGAGACATGAAAGCTGAGGCCCAGCTGGCTTTTATCTTTTTCCCTTTTTATTCAGTCAAGACTCCAGTCCAAAATATACTGGGGTGATTCCACCCACATTCAGACTGAGTTTTCCCTTCTCAGTTAGACCTCTTTAGAAACCCCCTCACAGCCATGCTTGGAGGTGTGTCTCCTATGAGACTCTACATCCAGTCAAGGTGAGAGTGAAGATTAGCCATCACAGTACACCTATGCCTACAAATCTAGACCAATACATACCTAATATTAGAAAAGGGGTTGTCAGGGCCTTTATACTGTGTTACATTTCAAATGATCAAATTTATCATAAAAGTTTAAATGTTAAATGTTAAAATAGGTTATATTGCAGAAAGGGAGAAATGTGTCTTTTCTAATGATAGAACCAAAATATTGCTATTTACCCTCATTTAGGGATAGTGGAAATGAGAGGTCCACAGGGAGTATAACCTCTTAGGAATAAACAACCAGAAACATGAACTGTCCCACTGATACCTGATGGGAGGGTGCAGCTGTTGTCTTGGCTACAGAGATGGCCAATAAAGAAATACCACGAAAAGTCTGGGCAGGAACCCAAGTTATGAAATCCATTTCCTCTCCTCACACTCACAGCTTGACATATTCGTTGGGATCTAGATGTCCCAGGCCCTCTGAAGATGTGGCTGGAAATCCCACCTGCAAAGTCCCTGCCTTGGCCGTTATTGTGTCTGATCTGGCAGTGCCAGGGGGATGATGAAGAATACAGAGCCCACACATATGGTTATGTGGCCCACAGAAGTGTAGAGAAACAGAACCAGAGCATTGGTCTGCCCTGGGGCCATTAAGCAGCATCTCTGCCAGGGTCTGGCACCTGGTGTTTGCAGAAAGAAATCCTCTGGCTGCAGATGGTGCACGTGGTGGTCTTAAAGCCCCACATATTCTGTAAAGATGACATGGGAGTTTGGCATTTAGCAGAACAATTCCTTTCCCTTTCATAGCTAAGAATTTCAAAAATTTGGTGTTGCGGTCAGCAAACAGTGGCAGGAAGGTGTGCCCAATACTGGCAAGGGGGAGCTGGCTTATAACGCCCATAAGCCCGCCCCAACAACACAGCTCTAGTGAGGTTCTAATTCCCGAATTGCCATCAGCTGAGGATCGATCTATCAGAACACATTCATTTGTTTGTGGGGGACACCTGGATCAAACCATGACAGTCCACCCCTGACCCCCACAAACTAATAATCATACAAGATATAAACACAATATGTTCAGCTCAACTCTTAAGACCCCGCAGCTTTCAACTGAGCCATAATACCAAGAATAAACCCATAATGGCACAGAACATTCACAATGCAAAACATGAGGCACAGCAAAAACAGATTGACCAATACAATACAAGATTTAAGACAAACAGGGCACCATCAATCTCTAACTCCAAGCTCAATGATTCTTAACCAATAACACAAGTCTCTTGGAGATTCAATTCCGCCCCTCCAGCTCGGCTACTCACAGTCCGGG
>PVHP010052317.1:0-11145 GCA_004024765.1 Zapus hudsonius
CTCTCTCTCTCTCTCTCTCTCTCTCTCTCTCTCTCTCTCTCTCTCTCTCTCTCTCTCTCTCTCCCCCCCCCCTCTGGAGACAGGAACTACCACCTGGAGTTTTATAAATACCCCAGGAAAAGGCGAATTGTTCTCTTGTCTTCTCCTCTCTCCTTGTCTTAATATGATAGTTTTTCTGAACCTTATCCTCTCATCTATGGACTTAATTCTTCAAGTTCATAAGAATGCTGGGGTACCCTAAATTTGTAGGTGCATTGGCAGTTGGCATAATGGTATATTTGTGAGGGACCTCCAAAATTCTTTTATGAGAATAATAGTTTTTTATTGTTTTTTAATAGAATGGTCATTTTTCATTTTTCACTGTAAAGGGTGGATATTTTATCACATATATATATATATCATTTTTACTTCTGTAATATGTTTCTCATGATAGAAAATGCTTATTATTCTTTACACTTGTTTGATCAGAAATAATATAATTTAAATTGGAAGCTTTAGCCATCTATATGGTTATTTAACTTTTATGTTTTATTTTTGCTTAAAATCCTGAAACTTCCTTTGAATTTACTATCAGGAAGAGGGCATGGATCTAAATATGGAAGATAGTATTTTTACTTTAGTTTTTATTTTTTATTAATAGGTAGAAACTCTGTATGTACAAGTCTTGTGTTGGTACCACCATGTAGTGCATGCCAGCTCTATATGGGCTAACCATCTGAGAACTGGCTTCCTTCCAGAATCCAGCCTGGTCACTCTGTGTTGTGTGATAGTGTCTTCAGCAACAGGGTCTTATCCATTACCTCTGGCAGGTAATTGAGTGCTTTGACAGAACTCTGTCTTGTTTTGGGGACTTCGTATGTCTCTCTGATCAACAGATCAATGTGGTACTGGTAACCAGTTTCTGGTACTGGGAGTTATAAACCAAATCCAAGTGTATTAGGATTAGGTTTCATTCCACCCTCTTCAGGGCCCTTCTTATCAGACAATACCTCTGAATTCCTATGGAGAGTAATGTCTTTTAGCCTACTGTTCCAGAGTAAGGATTCTATGTTACTATTCATTTTGGATTTAGTTTTGTGTATATCTCCCTCCACCCTCCTACTCGCCCCTCCCAATCCCTTCCACCCCCATTGTCTCTCTATTTGCATGTCAGGTTTACTTACTATTTAAGTTTAACTTTATTTATTTATTTATTTATTTATTTATTTATTTATTTATTTATTTATAGTTTTTTGAGGTAGTGTCTTTCTCTAGCCCAGGCTGACCTGAAATTCACGATGTAGTTTCAGGGTGGCCTCCAACTCACAGCAATCCTCCTACCTCTGTCTTCCAAGTGTTAGGATTAAAGGCATGCACCACCATGCCCAGCTATTTCTCTATATTAATAATGAATTTTTACACAAAATTACATGAAGCTACATTAAATATTCTCTGTGACATGTGGCATGTATTCCCAAATTTTTTTTGCCCCTAATCTGTCCACTTTTTTGTTGTTGTTTTCCTCACAACATAAAACGATCAGAGTTCTTCAAGGTAGAATTATAACCATGGCTGATGAAATGTCCCAAGAACCAAGAAACCACAGTGGACCTCCTCAGCATAAAGAGCTAGAGAAATACGCATCCAGCAAGCCAGACAGACACAAAGCAGATGGTCAGAAATCAAGCAGCCACTGACAAAGAAGAGATAAGAGTGTGACAGGCCACTGTCAGAACGCCAAGTACGTGTCCCTGTTTCCCAGCTCCTTAGTCTGTCAATCACAAAATCACTGAATGTCACCAAAATGATACATGTCTAGGTCATCATAGGTCTTTATCTTTGATATTTAGAAAACAAATGTATAACTGAATTGATAGGAAAAAACAAGTTTTTAATTTCTCTCTAAAAGTTTTTTTTTCTTTTTGGATAATGTCATGTTCTTAACCAAGATAAAGAAATATTGGTCCAAGATCCAGTATGCACACTGAGGAAGTACCCCAGTGGGTAGGGGACAGGGAGGAGGGAAATGGGGACACATTCTCAAGATTTGATCATACAGTGTATATACCTATTTATAATAAAGATATTTTAAAAAAGAAATAAGTCTATAGCCAAAGTCTACATTAAATTTAATATTGTCAGAACAAGAACACTTTATACACAAAACAGAAAAATTTTTGAAATTTACTGCTGGTATATTGCATTAGAATAAAATTTGATTTTATTTTTTATTTATTTTTAACTTTTTTATTGACAGCTTCCATGGTTATAGACAATAAACCATAATTCCCTACCAAACCCAATGTCTCCCTCTCAAATCCATCCTCCATCATATCCACTCCCCCTCTCCATTAGTCTCTACTTTGTTTTGATACCATCATATCCCCCCCCATTATGAGTGTCTTGTATAGAAAGTGTCAGGTACCACAAAGTCATGAATATCAAGGCCATTTGGTGTCTGGAAGTTTGCATTGTAAGCAGTCTTACCCTTCCTTTGGCTCTTATATTATTTCTGACACCTCTTCCTCAATAGACCCCGATCCTTGAAAGGCATGATAGAGATGTCTCACTTAACACTCCACTGTCACTTCTCAGCACTCTGGTGCCTTTTAAGTCAACCTGGTGGTCACCACCATCTAGAATGAGAAGTCTCTCTAGCAAAAGTAAAAGTAGCATTAATATATGAAAATGCACATTTGAAAAAAATTCTTCTACAAAAAGAAAAGAATGCTTCTAAGGCAGTTTGGTGGCATAATATATGCATTTAGCCAGGCATCAGCAGGCATTATTTCACTAGGGTCCATGACTTCCACCACCATAAGCTTTTGACTAGGTCTTTAATACCAGGCATGTATTCCCTCCCATGGAACAGACCTCCAGTCCAATTATTGAGTAGTTGTTTTCCCCCATAACAGACATACCATTATTGTACCAGTTAGCACATTTGGTCTGGCTGGCAAATCTTGCAAAGTCCACTGCTGTTTACCATTGTTGATGACTTCTCTCTCCCATAGGGCTGCATAGAGCCATAGCTTTGCCCAGCTTTCTGTCAGCTGGTTAACAGATAGGAGGTTTCCAGCTCAGCTCCAGCTTAATTTCCCAGTGACCTGTGCCCATACCTGTGGGGTTTTTAGCAATAGGGTCTTACCATCTCATTCTGGTGGGCAACCAAGAGCCTGATCAATGGTCTGTAATGTAGTGGTGACCTCAGAAACCCACCTGGCCAACAACTCATTGGAAGGTATCTATCCCTGGCACTGAAATTTTTCTAATAACAATCTATGGCTTCTGGGAGTGCCATTATCCAAAGAAGTAGGTTTCCATATGGCTTATTTTAGGTTTTGATTAACCCACCTCCCTCACTTCCTTTATTCAATCCCTTCCCCTGTCCCCACTTAAGCCATTGCACCCCCAGTAATCTGTTCATACAATACCCTCCCCTTATGCCTCCCCTCTCCTTGCTCCCTAATAGCCCCCTTTTGGGCTAGAGAGATGGCTCAGCGGTTAAGGCAGTTGCCTCCAGTGCCTAAGGCACTGGGTTCAATTCCCGAGTGCCCACATAAGCCAGACCCACAAGGTGGTGGTCTTGGTGCGCGCGCTCTCTCTCTTTCTCTCTCTCTCTCTCTCTCTCTCTCTCTCTCTCTCTCTCTCTCTCTCTCTCATCTCTGATTGAAAATGAATAAATAAAATATTGAAAAAAAAAGAAAACCTAATAGCCCCCTTTCTAGCTTACTGGCCTCTACTACTGACTTTTACTCCAGCTCACATGCAAATCTAAGTATTTGTATCTAGGATCTACACATGTGAGAGAGAACATGCAGCATTTGGCTTTATGGTACTGGGTTCCCTCACTTAGTATAAGATTCATCCATTTCCCTGCAAATTTCATAATTTCATTTTTCTTTACTGCTGAATAGAACTCCATGGTAGAGTCTTTACAGTCCTTAATGTATAGAATCATATCATCTGCAAATAGTGATAATTTGATCTCTTTCTTTCTAATGTCTATCCCTTTTATTTGTCTCTTGCCTTATTGCTATAGCTAAGACTTCCTGTACTACATTAAATAAAAGTGGGGACAGTGGATATTCTTGATTTTCATCAAAATGTTTCAAGTTTTTCCTCATTTAGTATAGTTTTGGCTATAGGTTTGTCATAAATGCCTTTATTATGTTGAAATATATTCCTTCTATTCCTAGTTTCTTTAGGACTTTTATCATGAAGGGATATCAAATACATTTTTCACATCTATTGAGATGTTTGTGTGATTTTTGTCCTTAAGTTTCATTTATATAGTGTATTACATTTATCAGTTTGCATATATTGAACCAACCCTGCATCTCTGGAATAAATCCTACCTGGTCTGGGTGAATTTTTTTGTTGTTTTCTTGTATTCTGTTTGCCAGTATTTTGTTGAGAATTTTTGCATGTTCATGATGGAGATTGAACTGTAATTTTCTTTTCTTTCTTTGTTCTGTCTTTGTCTGGTTTTGGTATGAGGGTAATACTGATTTTGTAGAGGGAGTTTGGTAGTATTCTTTCCTTTTCAATTGGTGGAAAAGTTTGAGAAGAATTGGTGTTAGCTCTTCAGTGAAAGTCTGGTAGAATTAATCAGTAAATCCATCTGGGCCTAGAATTTTTTGTTGGGAGATATATATTTATAAACTGGATCTCAGTGCTTGTTACAGGTATGTTTAAATGGCATATCTCATCTTGATTTAGTTTTGGTAGGTCATACATATCTAGGAACTCATCCATTTTTTTTCAGATTTTCAAACTTGGTTGAGTGTATGTTCTCAAAGTTATATCCTTGAGATTTTCTGTATTTCATTGGTATCTGTTGTAATGATACCCTTTTCATCTCTCATTTTATTAATTTGTGTCTCTTCTCTTTTTCTCTTGGTCAAATGTGCTAAGGGTTTCAATCTTGTTTATCCTTTGAAAGAACCAACTCTTCATTTAATTGATTCTTTGTATTATAATTTTGGTTCCTATTTCATTAATTTCCACCCTAATTTTTATTATATTTTCCCATCTACTGATTTTTGGTCTGCCTTATTTTTCTTTTTCTAAGGTTTTATTTAAGGTGAAGCATTAAGTCATTTGCCTGCTTCCTTCTAATTTCTTAATATAGCCACTTAAAGCTATAAATTTCCCTCTTAGGACAGCTTTCATTGTGACCCATAGGTCTTGGTATGGTATGTTTTCATTATCATTTGACCTTATGGATTTTTTTAATTTCCTTCTTAATTTCTTCAATGACCCATTCATGATTCAGTAGAGTACTGTTTAGTTTCTAAGAGTTTGTATATGTTCTATAGTTTTTCTTGCTGTTGATTAAAATTTCAGTTTTGACATTTAAAGGTTGGAACATTAAAAGTATTACTTACAGTGATTAATTAAATAATAACTCCAAAGACCAGAGATAATATTTGATAATTTACTTATAACTACATAGTTAAACAGATTATGGCCAACAATACCCACAAAGCAAGTAACATTATTTCCATCTTATTCCCACCATAGAAGGGTCAAACTTCTTATGAAGAACATTGCTTTACAAGTCCTTATCTAAAAAGGTAGTATATATCAAACCCCCATCATCACCAAATGAACAAAATAGGGAATCAGAACTGACTGAACAAAAATGTATAAAAGAACTAAATATTTCTCAGAGATGGCCAGGGGGATAAATATACAGAGAAAAAAAATGATCATCATTCCTAATCATCAGGAAAAGGCAAATGAAAGAAAGAAGATTTTAGCTACCTAAAAACAGAATAACTATTATCAAAAGCACAAAAGAAGCCAGGCATGGTGGATCATGCCTTTAATCCCAGTACTTAGGAGGTAGAAGTAGGAGGATCACTGTGAGTTCGAGGCCAGCCTGGGATAACTCCAGAGTGAGTGCCAGGTCAGCCTGGGATAGAGTGAGACCCTACCTTGAATAAACAAAAATAAATTAAAATAAATTTTTTTTAAAAAATGGAATCTTCAACATAACCTAAAGCAGAAATACAGAGACTTCCTAAGACCTCAACAATAAAGCAGCCTTAATACTCACCCACCATGACTCAGGAAACTGAGCGGAAGAGGGAGTGGAAAGATTGTAAGAGACATGGTGGGGGAGAACTGCCAGAGACATGCCCCCCTCAGTAACAACATACAAAGGGAGGTAGAACCCGGTTGACTCCTAGGCTATCCATAACCTCTTACCACATGGACTGATACAGTTTGCCCACAGAGGAGGATACCCAGCTGATTGGGGACAGGGAAGCGGGAAATTGGGGAATTGGGGACACCAACACATTATTTACTCCTTAATGGTCTTTCAATGTATCTAATTATGGATAATAAAGAAAAACAAACAAATAAAAAAAACTGGAAACTATCACAAGTGCTGTAAGGGATGTGAAGGAAAAGAGACACAGTTTTGATAGAAATATAAATCAGGGGTTGAGGAGATGGCTCAGCAGTTAAGGCACTTGCCTATGGAGCCTAAGGAGTTCAATTCTCCATTACCTACATAAAGTCAAACGCACAGGGTGGTGCATGCATCTGGAGTTCATTTGCAGTAGCTGGAAGCCCTGGCATGCCCATTCTCTCTGTCTATTCTCTTCTCTTCTCTCCTCTCCTCTCCTCTCTTCTCCTCTCCTCTTTTCCTCTCTTTCCCTCCCATCTTCTCCCCTCTTTTCCCCTCCCCTCCCCTTCCCTTTTCTTCTCTTCTTTCTCTGAAAGTAAATAAAATAAAATAAATCAGTACAATAATTATTGAAAAAATTAAGGGCGCTTCTCAAAAAAATGCTGCTATATTTTGTGTGCTGGTTGGTCTTGTCAACATTGGGGGGTGATTAGAATCACCTGGGATGCATACTTCAAGGAATTTTTGTGAGGGTGTTTCCAGAGATGATAAAAGAAGAGTGGAAGACCTGCCTTCAAATTGGGCACATTCCAACTGGCAGTCCTCATACAATAGATGATTTGAGAAAAACAGTGTGTGCCCACATGCCTTACCACTGCTGCTGCTAACCTCCAATGACAGCAGACCCCAGCCTCTTCAGCCTTCAACACAGACTCAATACCAATGGCTCAACCAGATTTGGACTGCTGAGTCATCCGGGTTCTCTGCCTCTCCAGCACACAGACAACATTGTTGGACTACCTATCCTATATTGTGTCAACCAATCAAACAAATTCCCTTTTATAATGTATGGAGTTTACTGGTTCTATGGAGAACCCAGATTAGTGCGTCAGCATCACTGTTAGATATGCATCAAGAGGAAATGAAATCAGGATGCTGAAGAGCTACTCATCCTATAGTTCTTGCAGCACTGTTCACAATAGCCAAGACACGGAATACACTTGAATGTCCAGCGATTGCTAAATGAATAAAATACAGTACACAATGGAATAGCCTTGATTATTTTTTAAAAAGATTAATTACTGTCTTTTGTAACACAGATAAACTTGGAAAGCATTATGTTAAGTGAAGTAAGCTAGACACAGAAAGATAAATGCTGTATAATATTACTTATATGTAGAACATTTATTACATTTTTTAAAAATTTTATTGTCCATAATGAGATACAATATGTAGTGGGCAAACAATGAGTTGATATCCCCAAATCCCCACTGCCCCCCCCCCACTCAGCTGGATAACCTCCTCCATGGGTCATCTGGATCAGTCCTTGTGACAGGGGCCCATGAATAACCTAGTATTCAGCCAGGTTCTCCTGGCTAAGCCTCTGGATAATCTCCCCCACCACAGCTCTCACAATCGTTCTGCCCCCTCTTCCACATAGTTCCGTGAGTCGTGGTGGAAGAGAATTAAGGCTGTTTTAGGTTGTGAGTTTAGGGTCTTTGTGTCTAAGATTGTTGGTTTCTGTCTCACTGGCTTATCCTGTGTTGATTGAATTTCTGTGGCTGTGGGTCTCTTGTTCATCCCGACATTCTCTGTGGGGTTCCATATGATTCCTCCATGGTATGACTGTGGTGACTCCTCACTTGCCAGAATCTCAGGTATCGGCCTACGGTTGGTTGGTAGGGTTAGATGGACCCCAGCTCTATGGTTAGATGGGCCCCAGCTCTCTCGCTGCATCCTGAAAAATACAAGCACAATCTCCATTGGAGAGTGTGATCAGTGTAGGTTAACAAATATACACATTTCTGGGTTACCTAGATTCTAATTTTTAGAAGCCTCCCAGTCAATCACTCCCATAGGGCACCTTGTCTTGGGAGCCCAAGAGTACGGGATCCGGTGCCTATCGCCCTGAATCCCAAGTTCTAGACAAGGGGTCCCCCTCTCTAAGTGGAAAATTGGCCGAATTTGAAAGCTGTTGAATGTCTCCCCCAGGCCCAGGCTCCTCCATTGCACAAGTGCTCCTTTCTTAGTTCGCTGTTCCCTCCCAATAGGAGGTGTGGTCAGCCTACTCATGGCCACAGATTGTGTTTCGTGTCAGTGGTCTCTGTTTACTCGAGCTGTCGTTGATCAGTTTCCCCTGGCAGCCTGTGAAGTGCCTTCCAGCACTACAATAACTGCCCTCTGGGGGCTGGATACCATTCCACATGTTGAAGGGTCTCTCGATGCTGATTGATGACATTCTTTGGTTTCTTCAGCAACAGGGTTTTGCCTCGGGAATGGGGAGGGCACCTAAGAGATTTGACAGAATTCTGTCTTGTAGTTGGAATGTCATGAATTGCTTTGGACAACAGCTCAGAGAGGGAAGGAACCAGTGGTTGGAATTAGGGGTTGTCAGGCTGATTTAATTATTCACAGGCTTAGGCTCTCTCCCGTACGACTCATGGCCCCTCTTGCCAGTTGACGCTCACTACTTTCTCAATAGGTTACTGTATGCTCGTGAGGATTTTATGTTTTTTAACCTAGTATGGTTTATCCTCATGATTAAGCCATTCCCATCCCCCATCCCTTACCCCTCATTCATAACCTCTCACTTCATTCTACTAGTCTGCATAAAGAATATGGTTATCCTGGTTAAGGACCACATATGAGGGAGAATAAGCGGCGTTCGATTCTCTGTTCTTTTGAGTATTCACTTAGTAATATCTGCTCAAAGTCAGACCATTTTTTCCTAAATTTAGATATGTCATTTTTCCTTTCAGCTGAGTAAAATTCCATAGTGTAAATATACCACAGTTTCGCTATCCATTCCTCCATGGATGGGCATTTGGGCTGATTCCAATACTTGGCTATTATGAATTGAGCTGCTATAAATATAGTTGTACAAATGTTTCTGTGTTGAGATGTGACATCTTGTGGATAAATGCCTAGTAGAGGGATAGCCGGATTCGTTGGTAGTTCTATGTCTATTGTGTTCAGCAGTCTTCACACTGCTTTCCATAGTGGTTGAACAAGTTAGCAATTCCATCAGCAGTGCATGAGGGTTCCTTTTTCACCGCATCCTCGCCAACAACAATTGTTGTTGGTTTTCTTTATGATTGCCATTCTGACCGGGGTAAGGTGGTATCTCATTGTGGTTTTGATTTGCATTTCCCTGATGCTTAGGGATGCTGAGCACTTTCTCAGGTGAGAAAAGGCCATTTGTGTTTCCTCCTCTATGAATACTCTGTTGAGATCAGTGCACCGTTTTATGAGGGGGCAATTTGGGTTTTCGCTATTAATTTTTTTGAGTTCTCTGTAGGTTCTGGAAATTAAGCGGCTTTCTGTGTTATAGCTGGCAAAAATCATCTCCCAATTTAAAGGGGATCTATTGACTCTGAGAATGGTGTTTTTGTCTGTACAGAAGCTTTTGAGCCTGATCAGGTCCCATTGATTGAGTGACGGTTGTACTTCCTGGGCTACTGGAGATTTGCTCAGGAAGTTGTTCCCTACTCCTATTTCATGTAGGGTTCCTCCTACTTTTTCTTCCAGGGTGTTCAGGGTTACAGGCTTGATATTGAGGTCTTTGATCCATTTGGAGTTGATCTATGTGCATGGTGAGAGGAGTGGGTCTAATTTCATTTTTTACACGTGTTTATCCAGTTTGTCCAGCGCCATTTGTTGAAGATGATATCTTTGGCCCAGCATACATAGTTGGCACCCTTGTTGAAGACTAAGAAGCTGAAGTTACTTGCATTAAAGGCTGGGTCTTCGAGTCTATTCCACTGGTCAGACTTTCTGTTTTTCTGCCAATACCATGCTGTTTTAGTTACTATGGCTTTGTAATATGTTTTAAAGTCAGGTATGGTGATGCCTCCTGTGTAATTTTTTTTGCTCATAATAGTTTTAGCTATTCGAGGTCTCTTACCCTTCCAAATAAATTTGGAGATTATTTTTTCAATGTGAAGAAAGGTTGGGATTTTTATTGGCATCGCGTTGAATCTGTAGATTGCTTTTGGCAGGATTGCCATTTTCACTATATTGATTCTCCCTAGCCATGAGCATGGAATGTCTTTCCATCTTGTCACATCCTCCTCTAATTCCCTCTTGAGTGTTTCAATATTTTCCTTATATAAGTCTTTCACTACCTTGGTTAGTGATATTCCCAGGTTTTTAATTTTATTAGAGGATATAGAGAACGGGACAGTTTCTCTGATGTCTTTTTCCGAATGCTTGTCTTCTGTATATAGAAAGGCTACTGATTTCTGTGTGTTAATTTTGTATCCTGCCACTCTGCTGAAGGCATTGACCACCTTCAGGAGATTACTAATACTTTTCTTTGGATCTGATATATATAAGATCATGTCATCTGCAAAGAGGGATAGTTTGACTTCTTCCTCTCTGATTTGTACCCCTTTTAAGCTGTTCTCTTGTCTTATTGCTTGGACTAGAACTTCAAGCACTATGTTAAATAGCAGTGGTGAGAGTGGGCATCCCTGTCTTTTTCCTGAGTTAAGTGGGAACTCCTTGAATCGTTCCCACTGAGGAAGATTTGTGCTTTAGGAGATCTGTATATTGACTTTATCATGTTGAGGTATAGGCCATCTATGCCTATTCTTTCCAGGGTTTTGAACATGAAGTGGTGTTGAATTTTGTCAAAAGCCTTCTCAGCATCAATTGAGATGACCATGTGGTTTTTGCTGTTGAGTTTGTTAATGTGGTGAATTATATTTATTTATTTTTTTATTTATAAAATATTTTATTTATTTGAGAGAGAGAGAGAGAGAGAGAGAGAGAGAGAATATGGGAGCACCAGGGTCTCCAAGCCA
>PVHP010052318.1:0-11164 GCA_004024765.1 Zapus hudsonius
GTGCATCTGGTTTTATGTAGGCACTGGGGAATCGAACCCAGGCTGTCAGACTTCGAAAGTAAGCACTTTTAACTGCTGAGCCATCTCTCCAGTCCAGAATTTTCTTGTTTTCAGAAACTCTTCTTATATACTGAGAAAAGAACAATTTCTCTCTCATATTCCTCCTCAGAAAAATGAGGGGTTCCTTGAGGACTGGGCGAGGTGTATGTCTAAGGGCTACTGACTGTTCAATAACGGGGTACTGATGGGAGCAGACTGCTCTTGGCTCTTAATTCTGAAGCTCATGTCCCTCAAGTTCTTACTCTCTCCACAGAATTCAACTGAACGTTTAAAGCATCCTTTACTTAAAAAGGAAGCCACCCAGGTCAATTAAAATAAAAATATGAGCCATATTTACATGTGAGAAAATGGAGACATGGATGCCTTAGCTTTTAAAAAATATTTTGATTTATTTGCAAGAAGAGAGAAAGAGAATGGGCATGCCAAGGTCTCCTGCCACTGCAAACGAACTCCAGACGCATGTGCCATGTTTTACATGGGTACTTGGGAACTGGACCAAGGCCATCAGGCTTTACAAGCAAGTGCCTTTAACCACTGAGCAATCTCTTCAGCCCATGGATGACTTATCTTTGAGGTGATCATAAAAGGCACAAGGGTAATTACATCAATTCAAGAAAAAAGAGTGCTGGCTGATTAAGAATGAAAGAATGGGGGCTGGGAAATGGCTCAGCGCTTAAAGGCACTTGCTTGCAAAGCCTCCTGGCCTAGGTTCGATTCCCCAGGACCCACGTAGTGCCAGATGCACAAAGTGGCCCATATGTCTGGAGGCCCTGGTGTGCCTATTCCCTCTCTCCCTCCCCCTTCTCTCTCTTTTTCTCTGCCTCTGCTTGAAAATAAATAAAAGAAAATGTTAAATTAATTTTTAAAAAGGATGGCTGCTTAATATGAAAAGAAATTGGACAATGTCTAAAGTTCTCGTGGGAGCCAGAGAGATGACTCAGTGGGTAAGAACACTTGCATTGCAAGCATGAGAACTGAGTTCCATCGCCAGCACCTACATTAAAAGCTGGGTGCCTGCCTGTAAGCCCAGGGCTGAGTTGGTGGAGGCAGAGGAGCACTGGAGCTCGCTGGTCAGCCAGTCTGAGAGACAAAGAGCAGCTGGAGCTCAGTGAGAGACTCCATCTCAAGGAAGTAAAGAGCAGAGGAATAATGATACCCAACGTTCCCCTCTGGCCTCTGCATGTGTGTGCACAATGTACGTGCATCTGCACACACAGGTGCATGCAACACACACACACACACACACACACACACACACACACACACACACACACACACACAATGTTCCTGAGTAGAGAAACTGTCTTGTTGGCAGTTGGAGATTTACTTTGCAAAGGGAATATATACAGGAATGTTGAAAATTGGATCTATTCTATGATCGGTCCGCCATAGGATATAACCACATATAATATATGTATATATGCTCTCTCTCTATATGTTATGTTATGTTATGTTAGATCATATTGTAAGTTAGACTTCTCTGTAATTTTTGTTGTTGTTTTGAGATAGGGTCTCGCTCTAGCCCAGGCTGACCTGGAATTCACTATGGAGTCTCAGGCTGGCCTCAAACTCATGGAGATCCTCTACCTCTGCCTTCTGAGTGCTGAGATTAAAGGCATGCGCCACCACAACTGGATTCTCTAATAAAAACATACAACAAAGTCTATAAAACGTACCCTGTAGTCCTCACACACAATTTAAAGAAACAATATTTTAGTAGCTTTCTGATGTCCTCTGCGTTCCCTCGTCACATCCTTACCTTTCACTGGAGGTGACCGTCATCCTTCACTGTTCCCTCACTTTCTTTAGCCATTACTGTGTGAAAGAATATCGCTAAACAATTTTCTAGCTTTGTATGATTTTTAATTTATATAAACAAAATTGAACTGAATAAATATTTGTTACTTGTTTTTATTCTAAAACATAATTATATGTCTATTTGTTATTTAAATTTCTTATTCTATAAAAGATTTTTTAAAACTTTTTATTGACAGCTTTCATAATTATAGACAATAAACCATGATGATTTCTTCCCTACCCCCACTATCCCTCTCTCAAATCCACCCTCCCAATATCCTCCCCCTCAATTAGTCTATTTTGTTTCAATGTCATCTTTTCCTCTAATTATGAAGGTCTTGTGTAGGTAGTGTCAGGCACTGCAAAGTCATGAATATCAAGACCATTTTGTGTCTAAAAGATTGCATTGTAAGCAGTCCTCCCCTTCCTTTGGCTCCTACATTCTTTCTGCCACCTCTTCCACAATGGACCCTGAGCCGTGGAGAGTGTGATAGAGATGTCCCAGTGCTGAACACTCCACTGTCACTTCTCAGCACTATGATGTTTTGTGAGACATCCCAGGGGTCACCGTTATCTGAAAAGAGAAGCTTCTCTAGCCAAAAGTGAGAGTAGCCCTAATATATGTGTATACACATTTTAAAAAGTGCTTAGAAGGAAGTTTGGTGGGCATAAAACATGCATTCAGCTCAACAACAGCAGGTGTGACTTCCCTAGGGCTCATGACCTCCCCACCATAGGCCTTCAGTACCACCTGGTACCCTAGTCCAATGAGAGAGCAGTTGGTTGGTTTCCCCCATAACAGAGTGCCACTATTGCCCCAGTTGGCACATTTGGCCTGGCTGGCCAGTCTTAGGCTTGCAAGGTCCACTGCTGTTCACCCACCACATTGATGACTTCTCTCTCCCATAGGGCTGCATGCAGCCATAGCTTTTTCCAGCTTTCTGTCAGCTGGTTAACAGGGAGGAGGTTTCCAGCTCAGCTCCAGCTTGATTTCCCAGTGACCTACAGTCTAAGCGTATGTGGTCTTCAGCAATTGGGTCTTACCATCTAGTCCTGGTGAGCAACCAGTAGCCTTGGTAATGGCCTGTAATGTTTTGGGGGCCTCAGGAACCTCCCTGGCCAACAACTCACTGGAAGGTATCCCATCCCTGGCACTGAAGTTTTTCTAGTAAAAATCTATGGCTTCTGGGTGTGCCATTATCTGAAGAAGTAGGTGTCCATATGGCTTAATCTTAACCTGTTATTTTTTGGTTAACCTTCCTCTCACTCTTCCTTTACTCCCTTCCCCTGACCTCCCTCAGGCTATAGAACCCCTAGTAATCTGTTCATCTTACATATATACATGTATTACCCTCTCCTTAAGTATCCTCTTTCCTCCCTCCCTTATAGCCCTGTCTAGCTCACTGGCCTCTACTGTTGACTTTTATTCCAACTCACACACGAATCTAGACATTTATATCTAGGATCCACATAGGAGAGAGAACATGTGGCATTTAGTTTTCTGGGCCCGGGTAACCTCACTTAGCATAGTCCTTTCCAGATCCACCCATTTCTCTGAAAATATCATAATTTCATTTTTCTTTACTGCTGAATAGAACTCTGTTATATAGATGTACCACACCTTCATTATCCATTCGTCAGTTGAGGGCCATCTAGGCTGGTTCTAGTTCCTAGGTTTTGTAAATAGAGCTGCAACGAACATGGATGAGCCAGTAGCTCTAGGGTAGTGAGTAGAGTCCTTTGGATAGATGCCAAGGAGTGGTATAACTGGGTCATATGGTAAATCTATTTTCAGCTCTCTCAGGAACCGCTACACTGCTTTCCACAGTGGCTGTACCAGTTTACATTCCCACCAACAGTGTAGAAGAGTTCCTCTTTTTCCGTATCCTCACCAGCATTTATTGTCATTTGTTTTCCTTTTTTAATATTTTATTTATTTATTTATTTATTTATTTATTTATTTATTTATTTATTTATTTATGAGAGAGAGAGAGAGAGAGAGAGAGAGAGAGAGAGAGAGAGAGAGCGCACTCCAGAGCCTCCAGCCACTGCAAACAAACTCCAGACATATGCCCCACCTTGTGCATCTAGTTTACGTGGGAACTAGGGAATCAAACTTGGGTCCTTCTGCTTTGCAGACAAACACCTTAACCACTAAGCCATCTCCCCAGCCTTGTAATTTGTTTCCTTGATGGTAGCCTGACAGGAATGAGATGGAATCTCAAAGTAGTTTTAATTTGCATTTTCCTGATAGTAAAATATCTTTTCACAGCTTATATGTATATTGCCTATTATGTTATCTACTATTATGTGATGCTCTCTGTTATCATTTGCCTGGGCTGACCTTGAATTCACGATGTAGTCTCAGGGTGGCCTTCAACACACAGCAATTTTCCTACCTCTGCCTCCCAAGTGCTGGGATTAAAGGTGTGCACCACCACGCCTAGTGTATTTGTTATTTCTGTGTGGTTGTCTTTTTTCTCATTAAATTCTAAAAGCTTTAAAATCTTTATATCCAGATACTAATAATTTATGGGTTATGTGTATGGCAAGTATTTTCATAATCTATAGCTTATATTATATGACCTTCTTTGTGGTCTTTTTTTTTTCCTTTGGTTTCTCGAGGTAGGGTCTCACTCTAGCCCAGGCTGACCTGGAATTCACTATGTAGTCTCAGGGTGGCCTTGAACTCATGGTGATCCTCCTGCCTCTGCCTCCCGAGTGCTGGGATTAAAGGCGTGCGCCACCACGTCCGGCTGTTTGTGGTCTTTTGAAAAGCAGGTTCTCTAACAAATATATCAATATTTTTGTTTATAGTGTTTCTTATTTAACTCTAGGGAGGGGCTCAGGTGGAGACTGTAAATGTAAATCCAAGGACACTCCTGTTTATTTTCAGGGTCCCAGTCACCCTGAACTGTCACCTGTCACACCCTCTCAGACAAATCCCTCAAACAATCCTTTACTAGATACCCAGATCTCTGAATCAGTCAAGTTGACCCTTAAAATTAACCATCACATGTGATATTCATAAGCAGTATTTTATTTTTCTATTATATAAGGTGAACATCACATATCAGTTATACGGTAATATTATTGTGTGCATTTTTAATTTGCAGTTTACCATAAAATTAGGATGACTCAACATTCAAAATACATCCAACTGAAGTTTTCCTATTTCAGCTACGCAATTCCCTTAGCCTGGAAGTCACCAACATCAGCTTCCTGTGCATCAGAAGACCGCATAGACAGGTAAATAATTTCATTAAAATACACCTTGATTTTCTTTCTATCTTGTTCTAAGACTCTTTAGTCAATTTTTCTTATTCAGATTTCCTTTTTTTAAAATTTTTAATTACACATTCATTCTAATTTATTAATTTAGGAAAAGGGGAGTTGGATGGGGAAATTTCCCAGTCACCATGTGGGAAGTTACAGAGTTCTCCACCCACCAATGTGGGGAGAACACGTTGCAGAGTTTAACCGAACTTATATTATTTAGCTAAATAAGCAGCACAAGAAAGGATAGCAGAAAGCTCCCATTATGAGAAGGAGAGGTTCATGAGGGAAAAAGACTGGAGCATGCCCCCCCCCAGCCACTAGCTGGGGTGGGGGAAGGCCTTACCTTCTTAAGGCCTGGAAATTCAGAGATCCTTCTGAGGCCTGGCCATGTGGCGAAAAGGCTCAGATTTCCTTTTAATGATTATTTTATAGTAGGTCTGCTGGTGACAAATGGTTGGTTTCACTTCATTTGAAAACACCTTGGTATTTCCATACTTCTTTTGGTAACAGGGCTTCAGCTTCTTCCCTTCAGCCCTTGAACAATGTGCTGGTGGTACTTCTTTTCAGGCTTTCATATTTCTGACAAGAAATCTATAATTGAAACCATTTTCCCTATTGTAAGGTATCATTTCTCTCTTGATTCTTTAACAACTTTTTTTCTTTGTGGTCTTTAGAAGTTTGACCTTGATATGTCATGGAATGATTTCTTTGAATTAATCATGTTTGCATATTAAATACACACATATATATATATATATATATATACATACATACATATACACAGCCCCCTTCTCCCCCACAAACACATCATATGTACCCATATTTGGAGAATTTTCAGCAATTATTTCTTTGAATATTTTTTCAAACCCACCTTCATTTTTTCTCTTTTCTGGAATTTCATTGACACAAAAATTAGATCTTTTGCTGTAATCCCATATATCCTAAGGCTCTGCAACCCCCTTCTTTCAGAGTGTTTTTCATTGTTATTCAGATTGAGTGATTTCTATTTTTCTTTTTTTTTTATTTCTTTTTTTTATTTTAAATTATTATTATTATTATTATTATTATTATTATTTTATTATTATCCATAATGAGTTACAACATTTAGTGGGCAAACTTTTTTTTTCCATTTCTTTTTTTTATTTTAAATTATTATTATTATTTTTTTATTATTATCCATAATGAGTTGAGTGATTTCTATTTTTCTATCTCCAGGTTTTGTCTATGCCTATTACCATTTCAGATGACCTATTTCTCCAACATCCCTGCAATCTATGAGGTAAAAAGAACTGGGGAACTCACCGATTTGCTCTTTTTTAGGTCCTGGCTTCAGCAGCTGTATCAGTTACCGTCTTGCTGCTGTGATGACCAGAAGCAAGGTAGGAAGCAAAGGGTTGATTCTTGTCTTAGTACTTGGGGAAAGTTCCATGGTAGGGCAAACATGGAGGCAGGAGGAGGAAATGTGGATAGATAGGATGCAGAAAGAACAGGAAGTGGGACTTTTACTAGCAAGGCTCAACCTGCGGAGGAAGGTTCCACAACCTCCTCAAAGATGGCCACCAGCTGGGAAATACAGGAGCCTGCCGGGGACATTTTATATTCAAGCCACACACCACCTGATGTGAACGTTTGTTTTCCATTCAATGTCCCTGGGCTTTCAGTACTGAGTGGGACTTCAACGTGACCGTCTTACACTGTTAGTGTTTCATTATGGTGACTCACCAGCTTCCTGGCTCACCATTCTTTTTGGCAGGATGCCTCTTGCTGTTATTATCTGCAAGAATATTGCTTCACATTTTCCAACACTAACTGCCAGTAGTAAACTTTCTTAGTTTTGACTGTATGAAAAAACGGTGTTTCATTTTTATTTACGACAAATTACTTTGTTTAGCACTCATAGGTTGATTGTTCTTTTTCTCAGCACTTTAAAAATACATCTCTGATATTTTCTGGCTTCTAATGCTGCTGTTAAGAAATCAGTGATCAGCTGGACGTGGTGGTGCATATCTTTAATCCCAGCACTCTGGAGGCAGAGGTATGAGTTTGAGGCCACCCTGAGACTACATGGGGAATTTCAGGTCAGCCTGGGCTAAAGCGAGACACTACCTTGAGAGAAAAAAAAAGGAAAAGAGAGAAAGCAAGAAAGAGAGAGAGAGAGAAAGAAAGAAAGAAAGAAAGAAAGAAGGAAGGAAGGAAGGAAGGAAGGAAGGAAAGAAAGAAAGAAAGAAAGAAAGAAAGAAAGAAAGAAAGAAAGAAAGAAAGAAAGAAAGAAAGAAAGAAAGAAATCAGTGATTAGGGATGAAGAGATGGTTCCAGAGTTAAGATGCTTGTCTGCAAAGCCTAAGGACCTGGGTTTAATTCCCTAGTACCTAGGTAAAGCCAGCTGCACAGGTGGCCCATGGAGCCCATTCTCTCACTCTCATTTTCTCTGCTTGTAAATCAATCAATCAATCAATCAATCAGTGATCAATGGGACCATTACTTTCCATATAAGGCATCCTTCGTCTCTTAGAAGAAACAGACCCCTGTTTTGTCTCTGTTGATCTGTAGATTCAGGTGATGTATTCATGTTTGGCAATCTTCTTGTTTGGTGTTGTTCTTGAGGTAGCGGCTTGCTCTGCAGCCCAGGGTGGCCAGAAAGCACAGGGATCCTCCTGCTCAGCTTCCTGGGTGCCAGGCGTGACCCACCATGCCTGCCTGGTTCTAAAGTTTGGATTTCTTTCTTTGTGGCTGTCTTTATGAACCTACGTATCCATGTCTTACTTCTATGTGGGGAATCCTTGGCAAGTATTTCTTAACTGTTACATCTTGCCTGGTTTATCTATTTCTCTCTTATTAGACACAATTAACCTTGGGAATCTACTTTCCAGTAACCTTGACTCTCACATAGTCAATTTTTTTTAAAACTCCATGTTCTGCATTATTGGTAATTACTGCAGACCTGTCTTACAATTCACTAATCCTATTACAATTCATCTGATATAATGCATAATATGTTTTCTGAATCCTTAATTTTATTTAGGATTCTTTTGATTTTTGTAAGTTGTGTCTTCATAAATGTGTTCATTAAGAAAATCTTAGAAGCCAGGCGTGGTGGTGCATGCCTTTAATCCCAGCACTTGGGAGGCAGAGGTAGGAGGATCGCCATGAGTTCAAGGCCACCCTTGAGACTACATAGTGAATTCCAGGTCAGCCTGGGCTAGAGTGAGACCCTACCTTGAAAAACAAAAAACAAAACAAAACAAAACAAAAACTTTAGGATGAAAACTGTCAAAGGAAAAGAATAATATCGTGATTTGTAGGTACCTTGAAGTCAGAAACGCTACCGTTGGGCCAACTCTAAGTATCTTTATTTACCTTCAACAGTGAATAGCTTGTGGCTAATTTTGTTTCCCTTAAATGTCTATCCATTTCTTCTTCCATTCCAGATAATTCTGGAACAAATCCCTGACATTGTGCCACTTTATCTGTGATTTTCAGTGTATGTATCTAATAGACAGTCTGCCCCACTAAACTAACTCGACTACTATTTTATGACTCCTTAACTGTCCACTATAATTTCTCACCATAAAATATTCTTAACTTTTAAGAAATTCTTTAAAGCTCTTTGTTCATACTTTTAAAATACTCTTTCATTTCATGAAACACACACATATCTATAGCATCTTTATCTCTATTTCTATGTCTATCATCTATATCTATATCATCTATATCTATAGATATAGATGTATCTATATCTATCTATCAATCTATCATCTATCTATCTATATAATTTACACTTGATATCCACTTGTTCCAGTATATAGTGTTTATGGGGAAGATATTGTCTGTTATTTCCACTGGCTATTCCTCATGGCGGTTTGTTTCCTTGTGCATTTGTGTGTTGGTTTTTTGTGGTGTTTTTTTTTTTTTGTAATTGTGAGATTATAGTAATTGAAACTTTCTCTGTAGAAATTGTTTTGAGACTTGAATGAAGCTCATTTCCTCAGAGCTTCAGAAATGCCTCTTTCTGGCACTTTGAGACATGGCTAACCTGTAATCGTTTACATTCAATTCTCAGGCTGTCTTTTGCAGGCATTCAGTAGTGTAAATTTCATACCAAGGCTGCTCACCTGTGGTTAGTAATTCTCAGAGGAGCCTTTACGTTCTTAAAGCTGCCAGAGAAAGGAGTTTTTAAATGTCTATTTCAGTGGTATTGATTTCATTTTTCCAGTGTGCCTTTGTTGACGCTGTTGCCTTTTGTAGGATGGACTCTATGAAGGGTCTCCATTTGCCTTCCTGGTTTGCATAAATCTCAGGCATTGTTTCTTGCGCCTTCATATGCTGATACCCTGTTAGAATCAAAATCTCATCACAGCCATGTAGTGGGAGAGCTCCCAAAGACAGTTTAGGGCCAACACCCAGTTATTGTTTTGGATTTTTGCCTTTCACTACTTTTATCCCAGAAGAGATTCTTTCTCCATTTTTAACTCAATTCAGCATTAAAAACTGTTACGTATAGGATGGGGCGATGGCTCTGTGGTTATTTGTGGTGAAAGGTGCAGCTTGCAAAGCCTGTTGGCCCAGGTTCAATTCCCTAGAGCTCAAGGAAAGCCAGATGCGCAAAGGGTCACATGCATCTGGAGTTCATTTGCAGTAGCAAGAAGTCCTAGCATGTCCATTCTCTCTCTCTCTCTCTCTCTCTCTCTCTCTCTCTCTCTCTCTCTCTCTCTCTCTGCTTGCAAATAAGAATGTTTAAAAATATTATAAGTCGTTCAGTATTTTAAGGAATCTCTACTGGAATCAAGAGTACCTATTTTGCTACCACATATATTTTTTAACCTTCATAATTTTTATTCATTTTACTTCAAAATACCTTTATTGTTTTATAAACTTATATTTTAAATTTTTATCGACTTTTTATTGACTATGTAATAGTTGTGAATTTTGGGGGGGTGCCATGTGATACTTCTTTTTTATATATCTTTATTATGAATAAGCATATACATTGTAATGAGCAAATCTTGGGAAGGTGTCCCCGTTTTCCTGCTCTCTGTCCCCTACCCACTGGGGTCCTTCTTCTGTGTGCATATTGAATCTGTCCATAGGTTAGGGAATATGAACTGTATCAGAGGTAGCCAGTTTTTTTTCTCCTTTGTGTGTTGTTGCTGAGGGGGGTGATGTCCCTGGATATTCTCCCCCACCATGGCTCTTATAATCATAGAAAGAGGAATCCAAATTATTTTGCCTATGAGCTTTGTGAGATTTACTGTCAGAAATTAGCCCCCTTCACCTACCTCCCAGCTGTTCCTGAGAGCTCCTGATTCCAAGGGAATTCGGATGGGCTCCTCATCCATTTAGAGAAGTCTCACAAGATAGTATAAACCCAGAGGCTTAGAAACAACACAACTCATTTCTCTGTATTTTGGAGGAAGAATAGTAGAAGACCAAGGTTCCAGCAGATTCAGTGTGTGGTGCAGGTCTGCTTTCTAGTTCGGAGATGGCACCTTGGGGTGTCCGCACCTCACATGATGAAAGGGTTGTGGTGGCTCTCTGGGTCTCCTGTGACAAGGGCACTAATCCCATTCATGAGGTTTCTGCCTTCATGAGCCAATACTCACCTCCCAAATGCCAACACCAACACAGTTATGATGAAGTTTAATGGCCTTGGAGGTGGAGGTGGGCACCAATATTCAGACCACAGCAGGGTCATTCCTCAGTTGGTTCTGATCTCCTGCATTGCCCTGGCTCCTCCCTGACCTCTACTGCTGATGACCCCATGAGTTTCCCGTTCTTCATAAAAACCTGGCCTTTTGATAACCACCATGGCCCCTGTTGTTTTGGAAAGAGATAATGCTCTTTATCACTTCATTTTAAATCTTACATAGGTCTTTGTCCTTAATTGCTTAAGCAAGGGCATGAGAGACAGTATTATAACACACCTCAGTAGACAGATGCTTCTCAGTGCTAGACCCACACTTCAGACTCCCTGCGCTGGTCTCCCTGTCTGCAGTCTCCCACCTTATTGCCATAGTTGATAACTAGGGTG
>PVHP010052319.1:0-11139 GCA_004024765.1 Zapus hudsonius
GCGCACCAGGGCCACCACCATGTGGATACTGGGGAATTGAAGAGGCAAGTAGTGCCTTAACCGCTGAGCCATCTCTCCAGACCCAAAAGTTTTTTGTTTTTTTTTAAATAATGTATTTGTGTATTTATTTGCCTCCATAGAATTTTTCTCTGGGTAACTTGCTTGGGCTTTTGGTTGACCTCTTGAGGCCCTGGGGCTTCTGACTGTCTTTCCCAGAGAAGAGGAACAAGGACACAGCCTTTCCACACTCAGTGCAGGAACAGGTGGCAGGCTTGACTGTCTTTCTAAGGTCTTTTTAAGGTCAAGTAGTGTTGTTCTTATAGCTCTGACAAGGTGCAAAGCTTTGGAAGAGTTTTACAGGACTCCCAGTAGTGCATCTGTTCTCAGAATGACCAGACTGACAGAAGTGACTCATTGGTAGAGGTAATCATAGCTCAGTGGCAGTTTCTGGAACTGGAGCTGAATTTTACTCTCCCTGGTCTCTGAGAGTAGGCAGGTACATAGGTAGGCAGGAAAGTGAGCATTTGGTCTCTTAGATCTCTGCCTTGGTCACTTGGTCACTCCTCTGACTCTCTTGTCCATGGTAGCTCATTAAGTTTGACACTTTAGCATGTAGAATGTCCCCCTTAAGTTAGGAGGGGAGCCAGCAACCAGATCAGACTATGGGGTCAGCTTTTTCCCTAGGGGCCCTTAGGACCCCCCCCCTGATATCTAACTAAGAGGTCCCCCCCCCCATACCTAACTAAGAGGTCCCAAGGGTGGTCCAAGGATGCGATCTGGCACTGACTGGTCTTGCATCTCTACACAGGAGCAGTTCCTGGTCCCAGACCACACGATCAAAGACATCAGTGGTGCTTCCTTTGCTGGCTTCTATTACATCTGCTTTCAGAAGTCAGCAGCCTCCATAGAGGGCTACTACTACCACCGGAGTTCAGAATGGTAAGTACCTTGTAGCCGGTGCCACAGCAAAGGCTGGCTGCCTTCCTTTCCCCAAAGCCATCACTGAAAGAGTTTCTCAACCTGCTTCTGACCAAATTGCACATTCTGGGTGCTCAGGTCCTAGTTAACTGATCTCACTTGCTCAACATAGAGGCACATTCCTATTTACAGAGCAGAGTAAAAAAATGAAAATAAAGCCAGGCGTGGTGGTGTACACCTTTAGTCCCAGCACTTGGGAGCCTCCCTAGTGCTTGGAATTAAAGGTGTGCACCACTATACTCAGCTTAAAGTTTTTTTTGATAATCCTTTCTTTTTGCATGTATATGTGTGTACGGGGCTGGAGAGATGGCTCGGCAGTTAAAAGCACTTGCTTATATATGTGTGCAATATGCATGTGCATACATGCTTGTAGGCACATGTGTGTGCAGGTGCACCTGCATATGTACATGCATGTGGAAGCCAGAAGTCAGGTGTCTTTCTCAGTCACCCTCCCCTTATTCACCAATTAGGGTAGAAAAGCTAGCAGCAAGCCCTAGGAATCCCCTATCCCTACCCCTCCCCAGGAGGCTGGGACTACAGGCATGCACCTCCATGCCCAGCATTTTATGTGGGTTCTGAGAGTCCGCACTCAGGTCCTCTGCTTGCACAGCAAGCACTTTATTCACTGAACCGTCTGCCTAGCCCAGGTAGGGTCTCACTCTAGCCCAGGCTGACCTGGAATTCACTATGTAGTCTCAGGGTGGCCTCAAACTCTCCAAGATCCTCCTACCTCTGCCTCCCGAGTGCTGGGATTAAAGGCGTGCCCAGCCCCATAATCTTTACTGAGATATTTTCACGCCATATAATTCCCTCATATAAAGTTTAAGGAGTAATAGTTTTGAGTATATTAACAGATTCGTATTAACCATCTACTTTAGAAGCTTTTGTTTCCAGGACTGAGAATGGTACCTGGGGTTTCATACATGCTAGACAAGTGCTTCCCCTAAGCCACGCTCCCAGCCTAGCAGAGGAAACCCTGCCTGATCCACCTCCACCTCTCATCCCCTCCCAGCTTTAGGCAATGGCCAGTCTCCTACAGATTGTCTCTTCTGGATATATATATATATATGGAATCCCAAAACACGTGACCTTTGTGTGTGGTAACTTGACCTAGCGTAATGCTAAGGAATCGTCCATTTTGCAACATGAATCAGAACTTAGCTTGGTATTGTTTGTTGTTGTTCATCTGTTTGTTTGAGACTATCTCACTATGAAGCCCAGGCTAGCCTGGGACTTCCAGCGATCCTCCTGCATCTGCTTCGGAAATGCTAAGGTTACGAATGTGTGAAGTGTGCACCACCATGCCTAGCTAGAACTGCATTGCTTGCTTGCTTTCTGTTTTTTCCAGACAGCCTCACTCTAGACCAGGCTGCTATGGAACTCACTCTATAGCCCCAGGCCAGCCTCAAACTCATGGCAATCCTCCTATCCCAGCCTCCCAAGTGCTGGGACTAAAGGTGTGCCTACCACGCCCAGCTTAGAACTTCATTTTTATTCAGGTTCCTGGTTGTCTGTTGTTGCATTTATTTCTTGTTGAATGCATCAGTTGCTTAAGGGACACTTGGGCTGTGTCCATTGCTTGGCTACTGTAAATAGTGGTTTTGGTTAACATGGATATACTAAGTTCCTGCTTTCCACTCTTTGACCATATACTTAGGAATGAAAGTGTTAGTTCTTCATAGTAATTTGATATTTATATTCTGCATTTACAATTATAGCTGCCCCCAAAGATGGGAAGTGTTATCTCATTGTAGTTTTGTTTATACATGCCCAGTGGCTAGTTCATATTCTTTCTTAATTTTTTTTTGTTTTTTGTTTTGTTTTGTTTTGTTTGGGGTTATCTCTGTTTTTGTACTAGCAGTGCTGAAGATATAACCCAGGGTTTCATACATGCTAGGCAAGTAATCTACCACTGAGCTGCACCTACAGCCTGCTTTTTACAATTGAGTGTGTGTGTCTGCACATGTGTGTGCAGGTACATGTGGAGCCCAGAGGAGGATATCAGGTGTTCTTATTCTCTTACTGAACCTGGAACTGGCAGGTTTTTTTTTGTTAGACTAGGCAAAAAGCCCTAGTAATCCTGTCACCGTCCCCTTAGAAATAAGCATGAGCTGGGAAGATGGCTCCATAGATAAGTGCATGCTCTGCCAGCGTGAGGACCTGTGAGGTTGGATTCCCCAGAGCCCACATTCAAAAAGCAACCAGTCGAACAAAACAAAACTGAGTGCCATAGCAAGCATCAGTAGGGAGGCAGAGGTAGGCCAATCTCCTGGGAATCTGTGGGCCAGCTAGCCTGATGAATGTTGTGGTAAGCAAAAGACCCTGCCTTAATCAAGATGGAAGGCAAGGACGATGCTTGATACTCTGTGATTCTCTGACCGCCACACAAGTGCCATGACATAAACACACTAAAAAGAAAAGAAGAAACAGGGCTGGCAAGATACCTCAATGGTTCAAGATGCTTGATTGCAAAGCCTGCTGGACCCAGTGTGTCCCAATGCCTATGTAAATCCAGATACACAAAAGTGTCACATGCATCTGGAGTTTGTTTATCATGGCAGGAGGCCCTGGGTTCCCTGTTTCCCCTTCCCTCCCTTCACCCCTCACAAATAATAAAGAAAAAGAAACAAACTACTGCCTCATTGCTGTAAAGCAAGTAAGAAAGAGCCACTAAATGCACACCAAGTGTTGTTATCCTCTTATCGGGTCTCTCTCTCTCTCTCTCTCTCTCGTACACATGCAGTTATATCTGCATATGTGTAGAAGGCAGAAGACAACCTCAGATGCCATCACCTTTTTTCAGAGAGAGTCTCATTGGCTGGAGCTCACCAAGTAGGCTGTACTGGTTGGCCAGCAAGTCCCAGGGGTCTGCCTATCTCTTCCTTCCCATGCTGGGATCACAGACACATGCCATCATGCCTGGCATTTTTACATGGATTCTGAGGATTGAACACAGGTCTTCATGCTTGTACAGCAAGCACTTTATCAACTAAGCTCTCTCTAGCCCCCCCCACCTCTCTTCTGACCCCCCCAACCATTGAACACCTGCTCATGAGGGAAAATCTGATCCCTCTAGCGTGTTCCAGGCTTAAGACCACACTTTAGGAGGTGAGAAAATAGGACTGGTGAAATGAGGTTTAGGGTTAGCTGCAAAGTTGTTTTCTCCCATACTGTCCTTGGGTTCTGTTGTAGTCAGCCACACGCTGTGCTGTGGATGAATCTCCAAACCAGGCACAATTTTGGGGAGGAAAGTATTTATTGAAATAACAGATCCAGGGGAAGTTAAGGAAAAGCTGGCTCCCTTACAGAGATCCAAGCAGAGACAGAGGCTCAGCACCTCCAGAAGCAAGCAAGCAACTCTCTAACACTGTAACTAACAAATAGCAGAACTGCCAGACTTGGGTTCTGGCTGCTGTTTTACATATGTATCCCTTGTATTTTGCATCCATCTAGAAAGGGCCAGACCCGGGAGGCCAGGCCAAAGTGACACTTCCTCCAGCCAGAAGGCTGGAGACAATTTACAATTATAATAAATTCTATTGGGGGACATCTACTCAAACTATCACAGGTACCATGAGAATTAAGATGTTCATGTCATTCTTAGGACAAGTGTCATGGTTTGATCCAGGTGTCCCCCACAAACAAATGAATGTGTTCTGGGTAATCGATCCTCAGCTGATGGAAGTTTGGATTTTACAACCTCGATGGAGCTGTGTTGTTGGGGGCGGGCTTATGGGGATTATAAACCAGCTTCCCCTTGCCAGTATTTGGCACACCTTCCTGCCACTGTTTGCAGTGCTGTGGCAGAGGCGATGTCTACCCTCTGCTCATGCCATCATTTTCCCTGCCAGGATGGAGTCTCCCCTCGAGTCCGTAAGCCAAATAAACCCATTCCTCCACTAGCCGCTTTTGTTTGGGTTCTTTCTGCGCAGCAACTAGAATGCTGACCGCAACAATGAGTATAGATGGGAAGTAGGTGAACGCAGGCTTTGTTTCCTCCTAGAGCTTATTAGGGTCCTTATTTTGTATGTATGTGTGTGTGTGTGTGTGTGTGTGTGTGTGTTACGCATGATACCCGAGGTTTAACAAAAGAGGGAAGGTGGAAGGGGAGAAGAAAGGACAGAAACTAGGTTCAATTTGAGATGTATAAAATGACTTGGCAAAACCAGGCACAGTGGTATGTGCCTGGACTCCCAGCTACTTGAGAGGCTGGTGTGAAAGGATCTCATGAGCCCAGGAGTTCAAGACCAGCTTGGGCTGCTCAGCACGATTTCATCACAAAAATAAAACAAAACAAAAATGAGTTAGTCCCTCGGTTTGAGTATGATTGGTGGTCTGCTCTGGTTTGGTTTCTCCAGCATCCTTGCTAAGAGTAAATGAAACCGTTTCCTATCCTCTCTTCCTCCTGCAGGTATCAGTCCCTCAACCTGACCCACGTTCCTGAACACAGCGCACCCATCTATGAGTTCCGGTGACAGCGGTTCAGCACAGCAGCCAAATAAAACTGAACTTGGCAACAAAGAGCTTTGCCAAGGAAATTGTGTACCTGCCAGAACCAGGAGAGCTGTATTCCTGCTTCTTCATGAGTGGACTCCACCAGAAAGCACGAATGTTAATTAATCTACAGGCTCAAGGAGTATGGCCGACCTGCAGGCAGGTGCAGGGAGCCGTCCACCCTCCCACCCTCCTCCCTTTCTGTGGCAGTGTGGGCGTCATGTGTCTCTAAGCAACCTTAAATGCACTTTCCTTCCTGCACAGCTAACTTCTGCATCACTGAAATGCTGTCCTTCCTCGGCCACCTCCAACAGAGTGGAAGGTCAGCTCCTGGGTCACCTCAGACTTGGTGCTCAGTGGTTCCCACTCAGGCCCTAGAGCTCCATGGGAGGAACTGGCGGCATCTGCCGCCAGTGAAGTGAGGTGGAGACTATCGGTCCTCATCGTCTGTGGTTCCAGTTTGGCTGCTGGATTCCCTGGGCCTGCAGTGCGGGCGGGATCACTAAACTTTAAGGCTTCCAGGTCCCTGGTGGGAACAGATCCTAAACTGCGTACTCAGTACATTTGCTCCAAACTTTTGAACTTGAGAGCAATACTAAAAATATGAGAGTTTTTTATTATAAAATTATTATTTTTATGGTCCCTTTAATGTGGACCCTATGGCAAATGCACAATTATCCAGAATTACATTTTATCGTTTTCACATTGAAAACAGCAAATGTTGACTCTAGTAATTTTTATATCTATATGTATATTTAATCAACCAGCAGTTTTCAAACAAGTCATCCTGGTACAAAAGTTGTTTGCAGAGTTGCATAAATTATAGTGCTAAACACAAGAACTGTTTCTGGGCCTCCTCTGCTGCCGGCAGTACTGCAGGCAACCTTGTCCAGAGCCCAAGGGGTCTTCACTCTAGAAACACTGAGATGGGGGGCAGGAAAGATGAATGTTCAAATAGCTTGAGGCTCACGTGCCAAAGTGTGTGTGTTGGGGGAGGGGTTCTTTTTCTAAATGTATAAAAAGCTTACTTGCTATGGGTTACAGCCCACAAGAACACAGGGCTTCGGGAAATTTTGGTGGTTTACAAGACAGTCAACACAAGAGGAAAAGCTTTACAAGCAATGGGTGGTGGGTAGAGCACTAACCTGTCACGTGAGGCCCGTGTTCCGTCCCGAGCACTGGAGACAGCAAACACCAAGGAGTTACTGGTGGCGTCCACTGGCCACTCGTGAGAATCAACACAGCCCTTAAGTAGGCTAAGTGGCTGGAATGTTTGTTGTTCTAAAGAAGTGACTTTCCTTATGCTATGTACTGTATGTAACTGATGCTGAATGTTGGGGGGAGCCTTGGAGGAGCAGGATTGGGGGAGAAATCAGTGGGCACTTGTGGCATCTAGAATTTGTAGCCCCAAGACTGAGCAGAAGGTACAGCCCACCCTTTCAGTAAGATCAGGGTCCGGCAACCCTAAAAGAAAATTATCCCAGTGACTTAGGTGGAAAAATAATTCACACCTACTTCCAAAGATGAGTCAAATGTGTTCTCACCCATGAAAGGCAAGCTGGGTGTGGTAATTTAGAGTGCCAGCGTCTCAGGAAACTGAGACCAGGAATTCCAGCCCAGGCTGGACAACATAATGCCACTCCCATCTCAAAAAAAGAAGAAAGCTTCAACATTCAACCAAGCATCACATGACTGGCTCTGTTCAGAACCACCTGGTTCACGCTCACATGGCAGCCACTTCAGTTTCGGTGAAGAGAGACACTGCTGGCTCTCAGGCAGCATGCCGCCTGCCATGCCAGTCAACACTGTGCCAGCCTCCTCATGCACAAGCCCACTCAGCAGCAGGTGGGAGTCACCCTGGCACTTTCTCCTGGAAACTGGGCAGGCCAGGGGTTCTTCATCCTTAGGAAAGTGTACCAGTTGTGCTTGGGAAAATGAGGAAGGGATACTTCTAGCAGACCCTTCAGGCTTGCCTGAGCATGGACAAGCGCCATGTTCCACCTGATTGCCAGTCACTTCTTTTCCAGAGACCGTAGCTCTTGCCTGAGCCAGCTCAGGAGAGCATTATGTGCAATATCTTTGGCTAGCACTTGCATCTTCATTGAGAGAGAAGGGCAGACTACAGACTTCCAACTGTCCCCCAACAAGTCAATCCCGAGGTGGGTTCCAGGCTGCCACTCGAAGGCTTCACTGCTGTGCCTAGCCTCTGCCCTCTTGCGCCCTAGGCTACCCGTCTATCCCTTTAATTAGAGTTTCAGCTGCATCCAAAAGTAAGCAAGCGATGCTTCATGTTGTGTAGGAAGTTACTGGTTCTGTTAGCAATGTTGAAATTACAAACTCCAGAGAAGCAAGGAGGTTTCTCAGTGACTTGCTTTCAGAAATGGGGAATTTATATTTTCCTCTAAGGCCTTGAATGGATCTTTCTTCTCATAAAATAGTCTGATAAGCTAATTTTTAAAAAGAATGCCATTACGTATGTTTTATTGAGGTTTAAAATTACTAACAAGTTCTGGGAAAGAAAAAATATTTGATTTTGAATCTAAAATGTTTTGAAAAATTCGATTTGAATGAGTACAAAGTATGAATATTTTGTTTCTTTGTGGAGGATACATGGAAAGGGTTTAAAAGTTTGGGATGGGAGAAATATTTTGCAGAGCTATCGATGTCCAAAAAAATTTTTTAATAATAAAGATATTTAAGCAGTATGTGTCCAATTTATAAGTTAAAACGGTCCCGTTAGATGCCAGTCCCTCTGACCCAGAGATCTGTGTGGGCCAGCACAGATCGAGGTCCTTTCTGAGGCCTCCTCTCACCTTCCAGTCCTTCGGAAGATTCTCCGCTGCACTGGTTGGCGTCCTTTGCTGCTGCTGCTGTTAGCTGGGCACTGGTGAGGATCTCAGCACCGAGAAGGAGTGTCTGAGCCCCAGAGCCCAGGCTCGTGGACTGGAAGGTGAGCACCGGTGTTCTGAAGCTAGGTGGCTCTTGATGTCTCTTCTCCCTGCTCACTAGGCCATGCCAAGGGACATGGCAGGAACATTGTGCGTCTCTGAGGAACAACTTAAAAGGTTTGAATTTTAAGTCAGCTTGCAGACTAAGAATTTAAATTGATGGCAAAGTTCCCTTGTGTGTTCAAAGCATCACTGGATCTCGGTTTAAACAGTAATAAGCTTGGTTCACAGGGGTGGGGTGCACCGTCAGCAGCAGGAAGATCCCAGGTTTGAGGCCAGCCCTGGCTGCATAGTGCATCCTTTTCCTAGGCTTGCACCATGCTAGGTATGGAGATGCTGCACAGTGCTGCAGGCTCCTCTCCCTGAGGGCAGCTCTTTAGTAGCTCAGTTTTCTTGTTATTCCACTTGGTTTTCTCCATGTTGCTCAGACTGGCCTCGAGCTCCTGGACTCAAGGGATCCTCCTCCAGCTTGAGTGCACTGCATACCAGCCAAGTCTCCCAAGGCTTGGCTTGCTCTCTCACTGTGATGTCGCCAAGGCTGGCCTCAAGCCTGCAATCCCACGTTAGCCTCTATTAAAAGGTAGCACCTCAATCATTATTTGAGAGAAAGAGGCAGAGAATGGGCGTGCCAGGGCCTCCAGCCCCTGCAAATGATCTCCAGACACATGCATCACCTGGTATATCTGGCTTTACATGGGTACTGGGGAATCGAACTTGGGTCATTCTGCTTTACAGGAAAACACCTGAAGGGCTAAGCCATCTCTCCAAGCCCTATCATCTCAATTCTTAAATGCCCAAGTTTTATTTCGCCTTTAGTTTGCCCTGGTCTTAGGCTCTCTGTATAAACATTAGAAATAAGAGTATGTGTGGATTCTTTTTTTAAGGTAGGGTTTCGCTCTAGCCCAGGCTGACCTGGAATTCACTCTGTAGTCTCAGGCTGGCCTCAAACTCACAGCAATCCTCCTACCTCTGCCTCCTGAGTGCTGGGACTAAAGGCGTGTGCCACTGTGCCTGGCAGGTGTGGATTATTTTAAGTGAAACCAACCACAAGACAGGACAAAAGGAAAACTGCAGACATGAGGCACGCTGGAGAAAGAAAGGGAGAGTTGCTCAGGAATGAGATCTACAGCTGGCACTGGAAGGCACATGGCTTAGGTTCCATCCCAGAGCCTCAGAAACAAATGGCAGCAGGCTTTGATGCCAAAGGCAAGGTGTGGTAACACTGGATTGCACTGGAGCAGCTTTTTGGTCCAGGTTTTTCTTGGAAAAACATCTCAAGATTGAAGTTCCCTAATTGAACATAGCAGGAAAACAATGCTTTTCATTTTGGGGAGAAGCATATGTTGAATTCGAGTTTATTTTTGCCAGTTTCTCTGATTTTTCAGCTTTCTTGATTTCTCTGCAGTAGTCATCGCTCTCCATCATGGCTCAGTAGCCTAGAACAGGAAAGCTGGGGTTCCAGCTAGTTCCAACACACTTTAAAACCTGAGTACCCAGATTCTTGTCATATAAAACCAAAGAACTAAAATTACAGACCGCCAAAGGAGAAGGCATGGTGGGAGACTTTATTTAAGAGGCGAGGAGAAGCTACAGAGATCTCCAGCCACTGTGAGGAGAGCACCTGGGGGAAGTGCTAGCCGCATGGCTGTGAAACCTTGCTGGCCAGCCAAGCGGGAGGAAGAAGGTTCATGTGGGAAAGAAACCCCAGCGCCCACCCACCACAGCCTGGAGTTCTCTGCTGGGCAGCCATGGGGGAAAAGAGCAAAACCCTTTCTTCTCTAGGTGACTAAATCCTCTGGGCCCGGTGAGCCCGAGAGACAGCTGGTTGGTCTATCCTTGACCAATCAGTTTCAGGATTCGGTTTGAGCTTTGCTAAGAGACACCTCCCACTCAAGGGGACGGGTCAGGTGAGGCAAGAATGAGTGGAGCCTGCAACTCAGGTCCAGGGACACTTTTGGTCACCTTTGGGTCCCAATCACCCTTACCTGTCACAAACCCTTGCATCTCCACACCTTCTTTTATTTTTAATATTTATTGTTCATAATGAGTTACATTATTTAGTGGGCAAACCATGCGTTGTTATCCCGAATTCCCCACTCCCCCCCCCATCCCTGATCAGTTGTATATCCTCCTCCGTGGGCTGTCTGTATTAGTCCTTGTGGCAAGGGATCCTGTATATCTTAGTACTCATCCCGGTCTTCCTGGCCCAAGTGTGTTGTTACTGATGGGTGCCATGCCTCCGGACAGTCTCCCCCACCACGGCTCTCACAGTCTTTCCGCCCCCTCTTCCGATCAGTTCCCTGAGTCGTGGTGGGTGAGTAATAAGGCTGCTTTAATGTTGCGAGCTTAGAGGTCCTTGTGGCCTAAATCCTTGGTTTCTGTCTCATTGGCCTATCCTGTGTTGATTGAATGACTGTGGTTATAGGTCCCTTGTTCATCATTCATTGTCTGCTGGGTTCCCTATGGATCCTCCCTGATATGACTGTGGTGGCTCCTCTCTTGCCAGGATCTCATCCATCAGCCTACGGTTGGTTGGTAAGGTTAGATGGGCCACATCTCTCTCGTTGTATCCTGAAAAACACAAACACATTTGGCTTATCCTGAGTTGGTTGAATGGCTGTGGGTATGGGTCCCTTGTTCATCCCGTCCTTCTCTGCAGGGTTCCATATGGATCCTCCACAATATGACTGTGGTGGCTCATCTCTTGCCATGGTCTCAT
>PVHP010052320.1:0-11145 GCA_004024765.1 Zapus hudsonius
GATGGAGATTCTGTTTGTATTTTTCAGAAGACAATGAGAGAGCTGTGGCTCCTCCAACCCTACCAAGGAGCTGCAGGCCAATAGCTGACATCCTGGCAAGAGATGAGCCACACCAGATCTTCCATGGAGGATCCATATGGAACCCCACAGAGAGTGGTGGGATAAGCAAGAGATCTATAACCATAGCCAATCAATCAACCTAGGATAAGCCAGACAGACAGACACCAATGATTTTCAACACAACCTAAAGCAGAAGTACAGAGGCCACTAAGACCTCAACTAAAAAGCAGCCTTAATACTCACCCACCATGACTCAGGGAACTGAGCGGAAGAGGAGGCGGAAAGATTGTAAGAGCCATGGTGGGGGAGAATATTCAGAGATATAGCCCCCCTCAGAAACAACATACAAAGGGGGAGGAACCAGGTTGACTCCTAGGCTATCCATAACCCCCTACCCATGGACTGATCCAGACTGCTCACAGAGGAGGATATCCAGCTGATTGGGGATAGGGAAGAGGGAATTTGGGGATCTGGGGATACCAACTCATTATTTGCTCATTCAATGTATCTAATTATGGATAATAATAATAAAAAAGACACAGACAAAAAAAAAGCTACTTGGCAGTAAGAGGAGATCATTGCTAAGAATCATAAGTGGTCAAAGTGTTGAAAGTAAGTGACTGATGAATGTTTGGTCCTAAATGAAACATACACACCATCTCCTCCAGAGCTCAGGGAACATTCACAGAAGTTGGTACAGAAAGAATGTTAAGAGCTGGGCTGGAGAGATGGCTCACTGGTTTAGGTGTTTGCTTGCAGAGCCTAACGACCTGAATTCAATTCCCTAGAATTCATGTAAAGCCAGATGCACAAAGTGGTGTATGCATCTGGGATCTGTTTGCAGTGGCTGGAGGCCCTGGTGGGCCCATTCTCTCTGTCTCTCATCTATCTTTCTCTGTTTGCAGATAAATAAATAAATAAATAAATAAATAAATAAATAAATAAAATCATTAAAAAATGTAAGAGCCAAAGGATGGGTAGTTATGCTATGAATTTCTTGCATCCAAACAAGACAAGGCCATTGTACTCATGAACTCATACCAAATGTGGTTACTTGCACAAGAATTGCACAGGACGGGGCAGCCAGCATTCCATTGTAGATAGGAGAGGGGCTTGGGAGGCTGCTTCCCTCCCTAATTGTTGTCAGTGAGGAGGACTCATTTGTTTCCATGTCATAGCCTCTAATAAGAAAGGAGGAGTCCAGTGAGACTGAGGGGATAAGAGAGGGTAATGTGGGGTACACATGTTCAAAAGCTTTTTATATATAAATACCAAGAAAACATCAAACACCACAAAACTTCAACATGACCTGAATGAACCCATACCTTTCAACAATAATGCTGAATATTAATGGTCTCAATTTCCCAATCAAAAGGCATAGATGAACAGATTAGATCAGAAAGCAGGACCCATCTTTCTGCTATCTTCAAGAAATTTACCTATGAAAAACAGACAGTACCTTAGGGTAGAAGGTACATATAAATACTTTTTGGAAAAATGTCAAAAAACAAACATTTTTAAAATAATGTAGAAACAAATTACTTAAAAATTAAATGTCATTGAACAAAAATATGAAAGGTTAACATTAAAAATTACAAACACTAAAAAATATAAAAGGTAAACTGGTAAAAAGGTTGGTCCTTCTAAACAAGCCTTGCAGTGATCAGAAGCAGACAGAATAGCAGCCTGTCACCAACTCTGGAAATGACATCCTCTAGAACCATTGTGGTGGGCTTAGAGGTTGGGTGGGTTGTTCATTACATGCCTACTATTGATATTACCTCTTTCTTTATTTTCTTTCTTTCTTTTTTTTTTTTGAGGTAGGGTCTCACTAACCAGTCTAACCTGGAATTCACTATGCAGTCTCAGGCTGACCTTGAATTCATGGCAATTCTCTGGAGTGTTGGGATTAATGCCCAGCTAATTACCATTTTAAAAATAAACATGTCTTTCTCCTTAACTATCAAGAGGATTTTGCCTGGACTTCAGGGTTCTAGACCCAGAAGGTTAAAATAAATTTCTGTAACACATGATCACAGTTTCCTATCATCTGCTAAGCACACACACTATCAGTAATCAATAATCTTACATGCAGAGATCTGGGACATATGGCTTCTATCTTCTGTGTGTCTCTCTTCCACGGAGGTCACAGAGAAGTTAGTGAGAGAACCTGTATTCCCCACTGTTCCGGTGGGTGCAATGGTGGATTTTACTATCACATCCATTCCTGAAAGTAGTGCCCCGCTTTCTTGTGGTGGTTTGAATCAGGTGTCCCCATAAACTCATGTGTTCTGAATGCTGGTCCCCAGCTGATGACAATTTGGGAATTGAAGCCTCCTTTCTGGATGGGGTATGTTGTTAGGGTGGGCATATGGGGGTTATAGTCTGCTTCCCTTGTCTGCCTGATGTTGGCTTGGAGGTGATGTCCAGCCTCTGCTCATGTCACGTTCTCTCCTGCCACCATGGAGCTTTCTCTCGAATCTGTAAGCTAAAATAAACTTTTCTCCCATTGGCTGATTTTGGTTGGATGCTCTGTGCCAGCAACAAGAAGGTAACTGCAACACTCTCCTACGGGATTCTACTTCGCTGTCCCACCTCCAGACCCTTGGGGTTTGAACATTACTTCGTTGGAGAAAAGTCTTTTCCTACTTCCTCATCCACAAGTCCACACATTCAGCACCTGCCCCCTTTTCCTTGCATGGACCACTCTTCCCCACCCAAGTCTTTTTATTTGTATTGTAATAATTCTTTATTAAATCTTTGCCTAGGACAATAAGAGTGAAAAGAAAGAGGTGAGTAGTGATGCAATTTTTCTAGCTCAGGCTGGCCTGGAATTCACAAGTGATCCTCTTACCTCGGCCTCCCGAGTACTGGGATCAAAGGTGTGTGCCACCACGTCTGGCTTACATTTTCTTTTTTAATAAGGGTGCTTGGAATCAAACTTGGGGCTTTGTACATGCTGTAAGAAAAAGGTTTTGAGGTGAGTTTGGAAGAAATGGACAAAAATCTCCAGAGCAAGAGCAGCTTTATTCAGAGTCTGAGCCTGAGGGCTCATGTAGGGTCCAGGGGCACTATGACCATAGTAATGCAAGAGCACACTGTGCAGGACTCAGCTGAGAGATTTTAAGGCTTTAGGGTGGCGGTAGGGCCTTACTGGTGGCAGGATGCGGAAGGGAGAAGTGAGGAAGAGGGGGAATCAAGTTGCTTCTCTAGATAACTAGTTCTTTGGGGGGAGGTCTCAGATCAGCAAGCTGTTTGTCTTTGCTCAAGGTCATGTGGCTGGTTGTAATCTCTGGGCAGACTTCCTGGCATCCAGAGTCTGCTTGCTGACTCCCCCAGGGTCCTGTTTACTGACCCCTTCACATGCTGGAAGCCAAATTCTTTTTTACCACCTGACTATTATTTTTGCTAAAATTTGTTTATATTTTAAAGTGAATATATAAAACCTTAAATAAGTGGCTTTGAGGAGCTAAGGGCACCCAAGGTAACTAGGCTCTGACCTTGCACTACTCCATCTCTCTGTGGGCACAAGAGTACTATCAGTCATTCAGCCTTGAGTGAAGTAGGTGCAGCAGGTGCAGCATTTTTCTGGGACCTTTGGTTCACACAGGATACAGCTGGATATGTTTTATGTCCTAAAGGAATAAATATTACTTTTAAGAACACCACCTAGAGTAAACATCCACAGTGTTAATCAATATTGTACTGTGAAATGGCCATTGCTGTCCACACACTTGGGAGAGATCCAGTGCCATTCCTAGAAAACTGAGGCAGTACCTCTGCTCATGATTGTGTCACAAGAAAGTTCTTTCTTGAGTAAAAACAACGCTGTTGTATAGAAGGATGAACTATCTTGGTCTCTGCTTAGAAGGCTCCTGTTCTAAATTAAACCTAACACTGGGCCTAAGGGGATTGCATCATTTGGGAGTAAAACAGCTAAGGGAAGCAGATAAGCTCTGACAATTTTCTGCCTCTTTGTATTTCCTTCACCACCATTTGTCCTGGGCACAGTGGTACACTATTTCTCAGAGCTTTACTCCAGCACATAGCTGTAGGAAGGCCAAGTATCCTCTTGGTTTTATTCAGTTCCTGAGAATTCAGGGGTCCTGCATATCACCTGCTTTGGAAATTGTCTTACAGAATTTCTCAGTGACATATGATCAGCCCAGAAAAACTTCCCTTTTCTAGGCCTAAGGAGCCCTAATTTTATGTTTTTTTGTCTAAGAAATGGAGAATTTAATACAGAAATTAGATTTCTAAAAATAAAAGTCCCTTTTAGAGCTATGGACCGGTGGCTCTACAACTTGGTTTTGTCCTTTTGGAGGTCTTTGGCATCAAGCTAGTGGTAGAGCATGGATCTGTTCTGAAAGATGATCCAATACCTTTGCCCTGACTTCCCCCCATGTGGGAATCGTCTGGGGCAAGTGTCAAATCTGGAGCCCAGTCTGCTTCCCAGCAATCTTTTTCAGTTCTGCTCACTCTTCACAGGTCTGGTTGGGGCCAAAGTTCCAGGCTAAAGACCACAAGATGATCACAGCTACCAGGCGTAGAGAAACCTCACAGCAGTCTGGGAACAACCAAGTAAGCACCTAATCCCTTGGTCTTTTCCCAGTTCAAGGCTGCCTCTTTCCAGGGGATTACTTTCCTCTGAATTATGCAAATGTGGAGTTCAAGTTCCCTGTAGTCTCAGAAACATTTAACCCGGCCTCAGAGAGCTGCTGTAGCAGTTGAGGCAGTAGGAGCCTGCAGCTCAGAGAAAACTCAGTCTTCCAGTATGGCCTCACTCAGGAACTGAATATGAGGTCTAACAAACCTGTGACTCTGGGAGTCTGAGACGCTATTACCACACTTCTCATAGTGTATTAAATTACATCCTATCTCACTGGTAGAGCTGAGATACTCTAAGCAGAGGGACACGTGTCACTTCTCTTAGTTAACTTAGTTTCTGCATTAGCAGCTCATTACTCCTGTGATAACTGAAAAAGGAGAGTGTTTTCAGAAGGCCTGCATCTGTATTGTGGATGTGCCGCTTACACATATGTAAACCAGTTTCCTGGTCTGTCTTGGCCTGCATGCAGGGCAAGCAGCTCCCACCTCACATATGGCAAACAACAGTCATGGGGTATTTGGAATGTGGGAGCCACTGGCCTGCATTTCCCTGGCCTTCTTTCTCCCTGGCTCCCTAGGGTGTCATTGTTGCCATAGCTCACAGTGCACTGGAGGTGTGGGAGAATGGTGGGTGAGACAGGCCTGCTGCATAAACTTGGCCTGGGGACAGTTTGCTCTAAAGTGGGGTCTCCCATCCTGCTTGCTTCCCCAAGAGTTACGACCCAGCCTGCCTATGCAGTCAAGCTCAGGACCCTGGCTGGCACTTGCCCTTGGGACTTTCCTTCTCCCCAGCCCTGGCTCTTGGCACCTGCTTGGCTGCTATAGCAACAGGAGCTATGGTGACAAAGGAGGAGGCTGAGTCCTGTGGAAAAGGATGTTCAGACCAGACACTACCTGCCCCACACCTATCTAGGCCTTTTCTGTTCTCCCTGAGGCTGAGCCCACACTTCCACCCCTGCCAGCAGGACCATGTCTACCAGCCTGACCACCTGCGAGTGGAAGAAAGTCTTCTATGAGAAGATGGAGGTGGCAAAGCCAGCTGACAGCTGGGAGCTCATCATAGACCCCAACCTCAAGCCCAGTGAGCTGGGTCCTGGCTGGAAGCAGTATCTGGAGCAGCACGCCTCTGGAAGGTGAGAAGCCTGGCACAGAGGGACATGCAGGTAGCTCCTGGGTCACAGCCCTGGGGCACCTTAGCTTAGAAGGAGAGACAGCTGGGCCTGCAGTAAGTCTCTGTTTCAGGTCAGATGGCAAGCAGGCAAAGGACTTCCAGGAGGGTCACAGAGCCCTTGGTTCTAAGTGCAGCTGTATCAGATCCCCTAGTGACTCTCAGCAAATTATCTTCCATTTTTGGCTTCAGTTTTCCATAGGAAATAGACAACTGTAATGTCTTTAGTGTTCTGCAACCTTAGATGTTTAGAGTTGTTAGAATGGAGGGGAAGAGGTAAAGAGGTTTTCTGGAAAAGCCTCAACCCAGGAGTCAGGTGCTTTTTACTGAGTGGCCCATGTCTGTCTGTCTGTCTGGTCCATTAAATGCAACTTATTTGCATGCAGAGTAAACTACTGAAGTCCTGCTGTTACTAGTAACTAGCTCAAGAGCTCTGCAGATGGGAGAGCTTGGGCATGCCTCTCTCCCTCTCTGGCTTCCCATTAGCTTAGATCATCACTTAAATCCCTTCCAGCTCTACTATCTATGAACTTGTGACAACAGCTCAGTTTTGTGAGGGAGTTCCCTTAGGCATTTATGGTCCAGGGATCCCTACTTTACAAGTGCTCTACATCCCCCAACCTGAAGGTGTCCTTGAGGTTAGGGAGCCAGGCTTTTCTACATGCCTTTCTACAGATTAGGATTTGGATGGGGCCACTGAATTCCCTGCTCACACTGCCTCAAGTTTGCCTGTAGTGTCTGAGTAGTCTTCCTTCTTAGGCTTTTTGATTCAAGGGAGACCAATGGGGTATTTTGAGGTGGGAACAAAACATGAGCACAGAGACTGGGTTGTGTGTGTGTGTGTGTGTGTGTGTGTGTGTGTGTGTGTGTGTGTGTGTGTGATGGTACAGAGTGGCATGAAGGTAGGAACAGAAAGAGGCAGGCTATGGGTGAAGGGCTTGATGACTGTACTCTTTTCATAAGACCTTTGGACAATTGGGTGGAACCTTTCTTGACAAAAAGCAGAGACCAGAGGGTGATTGGTTCATGTTGGTTCAAATCAATTCAAGAAACATCTGCTGGACCCTATTATCAGCTGAGTACTGGCTTCCTTTCTAGCTAGAGCTTTCACTCTAATTCTCTGTGTCTGTCTCATCTCACTAAAAATGTTCTCCAGGTCTGATATTTTTTGAATGAAGATCTAAGACCTGGGGCTTGAGAGATGGCTCAGCAATTAAGGCACTTGCCTTCAAGAGCTAACAACCCAGATCTGGTTCCCCAATACGTAGGTAAAGCGCAATGCACAAAGAGGTGTGTGCATCTGGAGTTTGTTTGCAGTGGCTAGAGCATGCCCATCCCCTCTCTTTCTCTACTTGCAAATTAATCACCAAAAATTTTCAAAAAAATTGAAAAGGTTGGACTAAACTGAGTTCATCAGAGGTCTTTCAAAACCATTGTGCCATGGGCCAAGGCACAGCCAACAACGAGGGCAGAAATCAGCCGATTCGCAACTGCCTTCAAAGCCTCATGACAAAGGAGGCCATCCCAGCCATGTTGGAGTAAATGAGTGCTCCATCACTGAAGGTGTGCAGGCACCACTGGGGATCTAAGGAATAAGACACGACCAGGTGACTCTCAAGCCACCCTCCTCCGTGCTTCCTGAACCTGTGACTCTAGGAGCCCCACTCAGGCAAAGCAGCCTGTTTGGAGGGGGTGGAGGAAGGGAGAGAGATGGGAGTCATAGATCACAAAACCCATGTTTTCCATCCTCACTACAGGACTTTAGTGGCACCAGGGATGGCTTGTGACAATTTAGGGACCAAACTTGGCATTCTGTCTCTGATTCAGTCTACCCCCGGGGGTTACTAAACATCCCCCCCAGTGTGCCAGGTCTGTGCTTGGCATCTCTTCTTTCCAAAGTAAGATCAGTGAGTCGGATACTTCTTTTCAGAGTCATAGGTGGTCCCAGCAGACAGTCCCACCTTGGACACCGTCACCCTGCACCTCACAGATGAGGCCCAAAAGGGGTGTGGACCCTTTGATCACTGACCAGAGGCACACTGTGCTTGGGCTCAGCAGAGCAGAGGGGCAGGTAGGCAGGCAGGAGCAGGCTGGGGAGCACTCCTGAGGGCGCCTCTCTGGTCCCAAGGCTGCGCAGACCTTGGAGTGCTAATGAACCCACAGAATAACAAATACTCCAGGTCCAATTTTAGATACGGGCACCCAGACCTTTCTTCTTCTACCTTAACCTTCCTTTCCCTGTAGGTTCCACTGCTCCTGGTGCTGGCACACCTGGCAGTCAGCCAACGTGGTCATCCTGTTCCACATGTACCTGGACCGCGCCCAGCGGGCGGGCTCGGTGCGTATGCGCGTCTTCAAGCAGCTGTGCTACGAGTGCGGCACGGCGCGCCTGGACGAGTCGAGCATGTTGGAGGAGAACATCGAGAGCCTGGTGGACAACCTCATCACCAGCCTGCGCGAGCAGTGCTACGAGGAGGACGGTGGCCAGTACCGCATCCACGTGGCCAGCCGGCCCGACCGCGGGCCGCACCGCGGCGAGTTCTGCGAGGCGTGCCAGGAGGGCATCGTGCACTGGAAGCCCAGCGAGAAGCTGCTGGACGAGGAGGCCACCACCTACACCTCCGAGGCCTGCAAGCTGAAGGGCCTGCTGGGCTCCGGCTACAACTTCTTCTCCTTTCGCTGGTGCCTCCTCTGGGGCTCCCTCTGTCTGCTTCTTGTCTCCCTGCATTACTCCATCCGGGGCGCTGGCTTCCTTTAGTTGGAGAGGGGACCTGGAATGGAGAATGGGAGCATTCTGGATTCTGCAAGACCCCGGACCACACAGACTCGGTGCATCCCTCTAGAGAACCAGGGGGGCTGGGTTAGAAGATACTTAGGGGTCCTTCCTTAGATCTGACTGCAGTGAGGGGCAGAGGCAAAGGAAGGGGATCTTGTCAGGTTTTCTGGGAGTCAGAAGCCCTTAAGGAAGGAAGTCTCCCTTCCTGCTCTCCTCTGCCTCTGCCCCCGGGTCTCCTTTTGCTTTATGTCCACGTCCTACACTCTGTTATGTCCCTCCATGTGGACCTGCCGCATCTGCATCCCCCACCCCCTACAGCGATGTCACTTTCCCCAGTGCATGGGACAAAGGCATCTGGTCCTCTGATAGAACCTGCTCAAGTCACTCTGCAATGCTCAGGTTCTCTCTCAGGTGCTAGGGGTCTTTGGTGGACTAGGGTAATCTACAGTTGCATTAGCCATTGGCCATAAGTGGGTGTTTCAATTTAAATCAATTAAAATCAAATCAAATCAAATCAATTCTGTTTCTCGGTAGCACAAGGCTCAGCCAGACTGCTGGTACGGGGTGTGTGTGTGTGTGTGTGTGTGTGTGTGTGTGTGTGTGTGTGTGTGTGTGTACAGGCGCACCCCATCCCTCCCAAGCCATTGCTCAACTGCACACATGGGTGGCTTCTGAGATCAATGTCAGGGAACTTGGGCGTCAAGAGTCCCTAGAGAGCTACCACCCTCCCTGCTTTATCCACTCGGGGCCCTCGGGGCAGCAGGGAAGGACAGGATTGGGATGAAGAGGCGCCAGCCAGCGTCTCTTGATAACATGTGGTTTGTGGGTCTAGGGAGAGGTTACCAAACTGCATTGGTTTGAGGTGGGGGGAATCATGCCTCACATGGTCAATGCGTCTGCAGCCTGCAAGTGGAGGGAGGAAGAGCCACTGGAAATGGATGTGTAGACAAGGACTCCAGACTAGGTGAGGTGAACTGAGATCAGGAGAAACTTCCAGAAGATAGACATATACTTCTGTCAGTCCATTTTTCCCCCTCAGGATATAAACATTTTTGTGCCCTCTCACATTTAACTAGAGTGATATCTCTGTGAGGTCACATCCCCATAACCATCGCAGTGTATTCTTCTGTCTTTTCAGAATCAAGAGGGTGGCTTATATTTGATTTCACTTTTTGTTCTCTCTCCTTCATCCACAGAAGTCTCATTTCTGTGTCCCCCAAATTGTCACTCTGTCATACATTACCAAGTCAATGGCTGCTTTTCTGTTTGCATATTACTTGCTGTTTCTGCCACATTTTATATTCCTCTTTTTATATATTTTTTATTAATCAAAAATAGCTTTCATATGATATTTTCATTACAGGTGTACTTTCTACTTCAAATATATTTATCACTCACTGTAGTACTTTCTCATGCCTCCTTCCTCCTTCTTTTGGGAATTTCCTTCCCACAAGTACCCCCCCCCCAATCCTACTTTTATGCTTCCTCTTTTAAAACCTAGATTCTGAACCAGGCATGGTGGCACACGCCTTTAATCACAGCACTCAGGAGGCAGAGGTAGGAAAATCACTGTGAGTTCCAGGCTACACTGAGACTGCATAGTGAATTCCAGGTCAGCCTGGGTTAGAGTGAGACCCTACCTTGAAAAACAAAAACAATTACATCAACAAAACCTCTAGATTTCACATATGAGAGAAAATAGGTGATACTTACATTTCTTTTTTATTTCTTTATTATCCATAATTAGATACACTGAATGATCGAATAATGTGTTGATGTCCCCAATTCCACGATTTTTGTCTTCCCTGTCCCCAGTCAGCCGGATATCCTCCTCCATGGGCAGTCTGGATCAGTCCATGGGGTAGGGGGTTATGGATAGCCTAGGAGTCGACCTGGTCCCACCTCCCCTGTATGTTGTTACTGAGGGGGGTGATGTCTCTGGACATTCTCCTCCACCATGGCTCTTACAATCTTTCCGGATACTTGCTTTTCTTATCAAGCTTATTTGGCCTAACAATATAATCAACCAGTTCCACTCATGTTCTTGCAAATGGCACAACACTCTCATTTTTCTCTCTGACTGGATAATGTTCTGTTGTGTGTATATGTCACATTTTCTTCATCCATTTATCTGCTGATAAGGAGTCCCTAGGCTGATTTCATAACTTGGCTATTGTGAAGTGTCATAAAGAAACATGCCTGTGCTGACTCCTAGGCTATCCATGGTCCCTTGCCCCATGGACTGATCCAGACTGCCCACGGAGGAGGATATCCAGCTGATTAGGGATAGGGAAGAGGGGCATTGGGGAACTGGGAATAACAACTTATTGTTGGTTCATTAAATGTATCTGATTATGGATAATAAAATAAATAAATAAAAAGAAACAAGCCTGTGCAGAAATATCTGTGGCATGCAGACTTAGAGTCCTTTGGGTATATACCCAGGAATGATATAGCTGGGTCATATAGTAGTTCTAGTTTTAGTTTTTCTGTTTATGGTTTGTGTGTGTGTGTGTGTGTGTGTGTGTGTGTG